>BJBW01006996.1:123383-171830 GCA_004320125.1 Scolopax mira | reverse complement strand
GAAAATAATTTACATTTAGTGTGTCTCAATAAAAACATTTTGAAGACTGAATTCTTCTTGTGCAGCTCATTTTTATGGAGCTCTATGGGCGAAACTGACCGCCTCTCATCAACCTACTTCTGACTACCAGATCACACTGTCCTTTTGATTGCAAACTTGATCTGAAATGGCTATTTTTCTTCTCTTAATTCAAAATTATTGATAGACATAAACACAATGAAATAGATAGGCCATTAGAATAGATTTGGCAAGATCATAACTAAATTATAACCAAAGTTGTCTGAAGATACAGACAGAGGCTTGTGAATCCTACCTTTGAAGATGCAGTCCTGGAAAATCTTTCTTCTCCATATCTTTATACTCTTCTGCCATGTGCTTGAACATAGGACACACTTTAAGCAAGGTGCAAGAAACAGCCTAGTGCTGCAGGCCTCCTAGGTGTACAGCTTTATCCTTGTGGCTCTCTACAATTTATATTGTCAAAAAAACCATACTAGTATGACATATATAATGGAAACCTGATGTCACTGACCTAAGATACAATTGGGACAAGCAGTCCCAACATATGACAATCCCAACAAGCATTGTCAATTAGTAAAATCACTTTTGATTTTAGCTTTAGTCTTTGATGACACTGATTGAGATTTCTTTAGTACATATCTCACATTTAAATTGACAAATTAGGCTACACATATCTCAAAACACGCCATACTGATTAATCAGTTTCAAATTCAGCTGCTCAGTTTCTTTCATTAAGGTAGTTTGAAATTCTGTGTATTTTTTTCTATTTAGCAATCAAGTGGCTGTACTGCCTTGGCCAAGCTGAGTTTTAGACATTCATTACTTAAAAAAATAATAAATCTGGGCTAATAAAATGTGAAAAATAAAACAAAACAAAAGACAGCAGTTTCTGATGAAACCTTCTCAGCAATGACATAGTTAGGATGAAGCAAAAAACCAGCTCCATATAGGAACACACCTCTTAAAAGATTTTAATAGCAGAAATGACTGAAGTCCTTTTCCTGCAATGTTGTCTCTTCTATAAGAGGATTGGAAATCTGCCATTGTATTATACCGGATTTTGCTCCAAAATAAACTACAGCCAGCACAGCTGGAGGTGACAGAAGTATGTCCAGGATAAATACCTACTCCCTGCCTTCCATCCCAGCTGTTAAATCATTCTCTCCCTTTTCCTTTCCCAACACGTAGCACTGGACAGTTTCTACCCTCTCCCCTTCTGAGCTCCCCCCGTCTGTAGTTATAAGGACCTGATATGCCCTTATGCAAACCCTTAGTTTACCAAACCCCAATTTACATGTATCTATGAGCATCTATCTATGTATCTATGAACAACCATATTACTTCCTAACAATTCTGGCTCCTAGAATGCTTGTTGCACTACCACTCTGTCCTTTGAATGAAGCAAGGATCCTGAGGAAAAACAATCACTAAAAGTGAAACTAAAAAGCACTTGCAAAAGGTTTGAAACAAAACCTGTGCTGACAACCTTAATGCCACCATTTCCTAATCTTTAAATAGTTAACATCATATTACTTAATAATTAAACATAATTTATTATCTAGTTATAATTTAAAGTACATTATATTTAATAATATTTTATATATAATATTAATGTATCTACACAATGTACTTATATTTATTGGTATAATTATGATTTATTATAGATGTATTGTCAAATATTATTATGAAGGAATTATACTTGTAGTTAAGATGCTTATTTAATATAATAAACTTACCTAGACACCAGTCTATGAAATAAATGAGAAGGACAATGTTTTTGCTATCCACATGATATAATGTGGAACTTGCTTATGAGGATTCAAAAAAATCCCCCAAAGGTTAAGAAATCTGCTTAGTACTTACTTTTTCCACATAGAGTTTCTCTTTAATGTTGTTCCTGTAATAACATCTGCAGCTGTTTCTTCAAAGTTTCTCCTTTTCTCTTTTTTTCACACTTTTACAGTTCTCTGCTCTGCTCCACCCACTAAGGCAATTTATTCAGCTGGGCCATTTGAAGTCTAATGCATTTAAATGTTCTGTCATGGTAGGAAAAAACACAAACAGATTGGAACAATTATTCAGTTCATTAAATGATAATATTTTATTTTACTGTGTTAGAAGCAAAAACAGTTCCATTTGAAAACATACAATATATTCTTGTCACTTCCCCCCCCCTCCCCAGCAAAACCAGTATTTTGATAAGCCACCTACTATTAGCTTTTTCAGGTAAATGTATTTTAATGATGTTAAGGAGATAAAGCTCAATGGATTTCTGCCACTGAGCCACACTTCGTAAATAGAAGATAAAACCCTGCAGAAGACATCAGGACAAAGAGTGTGACAGTGGAGGTCCCTTCCAACCACTGTGATTCTGTGTAATGGTGGTTGCTGCTTTGCAACAGGGGTAAATCTGGAAAAGCTGACGGTGGGGACAGGAAACTGCCTGGCTGAAGGACACGAGCCGACCTGACTTCTGTTTCTCTTCCAGGGCAGTTTTATGAAGGAAACAGGCATCTTCCCAGGCAGGCGTGACAGAAAAGCAGCCACCTTCAGCACACACCGAGATGGAGGGGGAAGAAAGCAGTTGCAATCTCCTCAGTGTCCTTCTCGGGTGGCCAGCAGAAAGGAGACAGCTGCCTGCCCAGCCCCCTGGCTCCTGTATAACTCTGAATGCTGTACATACACCAGCGGCAGCCCTAACAAGTCACAACGTAAGCGACCCACAGCACACGGTTTGGATCCCCCGGGGTCGGAGGCCGGGCTGCCCTGGCCCATCCTGAGGGAACCGGGCCCGGGGGCTCCCGCCGGGCCTGTCAGGCCGTGTGGGGCGCCGCTTCCCGCCCTCAGCCACGCCCCGCCCCGCCTCTGCCCGGGGGTTTGTGAGTGGAAGTTATTGCCGCTCGCCCTGCCAACCCTAAAAATAATAATAATAATGATAGTAATAATTAATATTAATTTTTAAAATAATCTGAATTTAACCCCATTAACAAGCAGCGTGGTAAAACCATTCCCGCTTTGCGTTTGTTCCTCACAGAGGCGTGCCTGGCCTTCAGCACACGAAGGTGACTACCTCCGCAGGGCGGCAAACCGGCAGCCAAGCCCCGTTACCCCGGAGGACCGCAACCCCGCGCCGCCGCCTGCGGCCGGTTCCAGTCCGTGCCTGCGGTGCAGTGCTGTGCCGCCAGGGGGCGCCCCAGGGCCGAAGAGAAGCGGCCGGGCCGGCCTGAGGTGAGCGGGCAAGGCTGGGGCTGCGGGCATCCTCTGCGGGCCTTTTTTTGAGGGGAAGGGCGGCGCAGAACCCGCTTCCCGCCGCTCCTTCTTGCCCCTCTTCGTTCTCCTCAGGGCCCGGGATTGCTTTTCTGTTCCCACTTACCTCCCCCGTGGCCCTGCGCCTCCGGGAGAGAGGAGTGTGGGGTCGCGGCGCAGCGTGAGGCTGCTGCCAGCGGGGCCCGGGCTGAGGGGCGGCGGGGGAGTGTAGGGTAAGGAAGGGGGATGCTGAGCCTTGTGTGTTAAGTGCTGAACACAAGTTTGCTGTAAGGGTTTGCTTACTATTTGGTTTTAGCACAGTATTTTTCTCTCAGGTCTTTGCAGATGTCTTAAATATGGATTCACTAATGATCAAAGAAACCACATCCTGTGGGAATTCATCCCCGAGCTGTAGGTTTGACATGTAGCTTGGGAATTTGCTGTTTCTCTGCATCACTTTGTGTTCCCAGATGTGATCCTTTGCTTCCAGTCACACTGGCAACCCTTTCTACACTGTTCTCATATCCCAGAAAGGCCAGATTGGAGTTCTGTAGGCCCTTCACCAACAAAAATGTCTTCAGCATTGCTCCAAGGACCTTATGGCTGAAAAGCTTTTGCAGTGACCATTCAGGGGGCAGCCTTGCAAAACACAATTCAGGAAAATGAGGAAACATCAAGCTGCTCAGACCATCATGAGACCACTTCCTAACACTGCGCAGTCCTCTGAGCTACTGTGGGTGCTAGCACCAGCCAGAGTAGCTTTGGGATACTGGAGTTGACAAGCTTCTCCAGGCATTGAGTTGAGGAGGATTCAGTAAGGTTCATGACTTTTTATTTCCATAGCTGAATGCTCAGCAGCTTGAACTAGCAGATAATCAGGGCTGAAGCAGATGATTTCTGACATAGGGCTTTATGTGAGCCAGATGCTTCCTATTGTCTAAGTAACAGAAGCCAAGGGAAGAAAATTAATTAACTCTCTATACTGGATATGGCTGAAATCATCCGTATTGAAATGGGCTTTTATTCTTTACTCATCGAGGTTCTTGTGAAGAGAAGATGTGTTCCCTGCCAGAATGTGTCATAGATGATATGAAACCCCAAACACTGGGCCAGGTGATCTTTAGCACTCAGACCTACCTCCTCTGTTGTCAGTCCATATCTACTCCACCTCCATTTTCCAGTCAGCTTACACCCGGCTGACTGATTTATCTAAGAGAATGCCCACTGAAGGGAAATACCTAACTGCTTTAGTTCCTCTTTTCTGGGTTTTTCCAGTGGTAGGTGGGGGAGCTTTTCTTCTAGAAAATTTTCTTCTGGTCAATTAATGGCTGAAATTATGAAACCACAATTTTTCTTGCTTTAAAGCTACTTGCATTATGCTGATTAGTTTGTGCGGGTGAGTTCCTGCCCTTGATGCATAGGCATTACTTTATTTGAAGCCAATGGAGGCTTTGGCTGCCTTAAGGATTATGGGTTAAGGCCCTACATTCGTACTGTTGTACGCCAATGTATGACCTAAATGAGATTAGAATAATAAATCCTGGTTTATTATGAAGGCTTTATTTAGACATGTTTTGAGTATGAGGTCTGTGTTAGGATTAATAGTGAAATCTAACATGCCCAAGCACAGGGAAAGCCCAACAATGAAAGGACATTTTTTCCCTTGAGAAAACTGGTTCCCAGCCCTTTGTTTGGCTTTTGCCAGAGTTGCTAAATGTTGAATGGCACAAAGACGCTGGATCCCAAAGATGATGACGTAGTCCATGACTTGGAGACAAGCCCATACTGCGTGAAGGACAGAAGTATCCCCTCACCAGTATTTTCCAAAGCTAAATACTCACACTCTGCAATGCAGTACCATTCAACAAGCTTCAAATATAGTGTTTTCAGAATCCGAAGACAAATGAGAAATTAGTTTCAGGACTTACTGGCTAATTCCTCCATCATGTTGAGCAGGCACTAGTTTAGTTACCTGCCCTGTAGTTAAATCAGATTCCTGAACCTGTTCTAAGGGAATGTCCATTCTTTTCAGCATCCTGCCCAACATCTCTCATCAGGAAACCTGACATCTTGTCCTGTAATGCACCAAATTGCAATGGCCAAAGTATTAGACACAGGGGGGTTGTGTTTATACCACATAGTTAAATTTTTCTATTCTAATAGCCAGATTACTAAAGGCTTCAGAGGAATTTGTCTTTCCAAAAAAAATTATTTAAATTTAAATGAGCAGACTGCAAGGATTTAACCTGGTATTTCTGCAGGACACAAAATGAAGAAAGAGGAGGTTTGAGTGTTGTGACAAACTTGGGTGAATTAAATCATTATGTAGCTCTACCTTTTGTCTAATTCAAAGAGTCTTAATACTCCCACTTTCCACCAGCTAGTTTATGGATCTTGTTCCACAGCAGATTTCTGTCCCACTCTTTTTTTTTTTTTTTCAGTAGAAATAACAAGAATTATTTCATTCAAAATATTGTTGTTGAGTTTTGTAATCATAGCCCTCGTGGAGTGCGGAGCAAAAGAAAATATTGAACCAGAACACAATTTTCTTTCTTTTTCATTGGTTTGCCAAGAGGCTTGCCTATCTGGCAACCTCTCCTGTGTGTCTCAGTTGGGGTGGAACTGGATGGACTGGCATCCCACAATTTTTCAGATAACTTTAGGGAAAAACAATTTTTGAAGAGGGACAGACTTTAAGGTCCAGCTATGATGCTTTACTCAGTGCTTGAGGTTAAAACCATGACAGTCAGGTACTTGGGAAAAAAGCAATCCAAGAAATCATGAGACCTCAAAAGAATGAAAAACCTTCCAGTATAACTGAAGGCAAACTCTCTGGACTACTACAGTATAAAATCAAACATAAATATGGTTCAGTATCTAATAGAATCTTGTATTACGTTGTTTTCTTCGCCTCCTAGAAGTGCTCTTTTCTGCAAAACCCTTTTTAAAAGACTTTTTGAGGTATACACTAGGTGCAGAGTGCTTTACCACACACAGTGATTCGCTAACAGTCTTGCCAGCAAATTCATTAACTGCAAGTGACATCAAAGATCAGAACGTGGGGGCAGGGCAGCAGTTCAACTTGCAGAATTCATATACTTTATGTTATCTCCTTTTGTTCATTTTGAGTCAAATAGCAGCCTAGTTAAGCAGCTTTTTGAACCTTGGAGCTCCACTCAAATTTATTCCGTTGGACAATGACCCTTAGAAAGAAAACAGTAACACAAGCAGATCCTGTGGAATTGCCTAATATCCCTCAACAGCAGCAGGAGTGTGCTGAAGACCAAGCAGTGGCTGAACTTCTTAGGCACTGGCGAGCTGTGTGGGAAGTTTGGTCTATTAAAGTTCCTTGTAATGCTGCAATGCAGAGTTTCCCAACCAACCTTCGCCCACCTCCTGGCAAGGACACACGTCGTGACGCAGCCTGTGCCACCGCTGTTCTTTGCTGCCCCTTGGCAACACCTGACCAAGGGCACAGCACCTTTCTTTGGCTGTTTATGCCATGCTGCCCATGCAGTGTGAGTTGGCAGGCACATCCACAGGGTTACTAGGGGAAGCCAGCAGTGGAAATGGTTCCTGCTTTTCTGTACATTTTACAGTATAATTCAGGCATGTGTCAGTTTTAAACTCCTGATGTTTTTTTCTAATGGCATGCCATGGAAGCCTTTACCCTCATTTAGCAGGTTAAAGTCTTACAGCACAAGCTGTGAAGAGTAGTTATAGCTCACTGATAAAAAGCAACGGAGTGCTTATGGCCACCATGGGTTAATGTTAGCCACAAGCATAATCAGAAAGTTAGTGCTGAGAGCAGAGGTGGTGTGTGACCCACTGGATTTATTGTCACTGTACTCTGGCCTCCAGATAGTGTGTGTGTGTGCACTAGGTTTGTGAAGACGGAGGGATGTATAAGGCAGGCCTATAAGTGGAACTGGGAAAGGCTAGGAAGAGGTTTTCCTTGTCTGCTAGAAGGAAGTATGTATCAATCTAGGGGAGATGTTTTGCTGATCTGGGAGACAGAGCTTTCTGTAGTATGTATTGAAATATATTTTGTTGTCTCTATTCTCTTTGTTATATATATTGTCTAAACTCCTGTCTGGGACCTTTATCTTCCTGTGTTTGCCTAATGAATTTGATGGCCTGAGTACAGATGGCTTCTCTGACAAACTGGCTCAGTAATGGCTCAGTTTTCCATGTTCTAGTCTGGTATTGAGACAGTTTTACCTTTTTTTTTTCCAGGAAATACACAGGGTTCGGAAGCAGGTGCTAATTTAAAACTAAGTTCATTTATGTCCAAGCCATAACATTCTCTTTCTGTGCAGCTAGAGCATACAAAAGTATATGTACATGATTTTTAGGGCTTGGACATTTCTTACCTTCTATCATTCACTGTGTGCTCTGTGTATTTCTATATGTAGTCAAATCGACACAGCCACTTGGTGCTGCGTATCCCCCTGCTTCTGAGAGCTGTTTATCCAGGGCTTTCCAAGCTGATGACTCCTGGTCATCAGCCTTAAAATAATATCTAGGCATCTTAATAGAAATGACCTGATTTACAGAAGCACTGAGAACCCACAGATCCCATTCCAGTCAATGGGAGATAAGTTTGTTTAGCACCTTTAAAATCAAGCTGCTTATGTTTTAGTACCTAAACATGGATTTTGGAAGATAGCTTTAAGTGTTCAGTGTGGGTATTTTAAGGGCAGGATGGGCTTCAATTTGAGAATTTTTTGAAGAATTATCCAAACTGATATAAGCTCTATTTATATTAATAAGCACAATTATAATAATTGTCTTTTTCAACAAAATAATAGTTCTGAACTCCCCTTGGGATTAGGCACTAATAACGGAAATCATTATTTTGGTTCGTACTCAGTGTCAGTGTCAGCATTTGCATGCCCTGTACATGGTGTTAGTTCACTACATGGACACTTTCACTAATGGAATCTTTTTCACTGCTCACCAGATGGGCAGGGGCCTCCCTGGGGATTATTCTAGGTAACAAGCACTTCTCGTAATCTGTTTGCTATAAACAATAGAACAAAACACGGCAGTGCTCCAGCCATAACCAAGGTATCTTTTAAAAACCTTCTTATTTGATGGTGTATGACGCTATACGTGACCTAAAGATATATGAAGCATTTCCACCATGCTAGAAATATCTAAACCACTAAGTTTCAATTCTCACTTCTCAGCCCTGTGAGTCAAACCCAGCAGCCTGCCATAGCACCCATTAATTTATAGATTTAATATAGATTTAATCCCAAGGGCACATTTGCACACTTGTGAGAAGGCGTGTCTGGTCAGCTGTTGCCACAGTAATGGCACAAACCAAGAAGAAAAGAACCTGTAGCTGCATGTAGGCTTTAGTGAATTGGGGTATTTAGGGGGCTTCATTTGTTCCTGTATACACCGTGTTCGGAAGCCTTTTTTTCCTTTCTGATGAAATGTCTTATGTTAGAAGAAGAAGAGGATCCTGAATGTGTTAGATTTGCTGTGCAGATTGTGTGTGTCCTTATAAAGACAAAGGTTTCTGCAATGCAGAGCTGAACTGTTACAGTTTATTACAGTGGCTTGAATTTCATGAGTACCTTAAGGTGCTTAAAATTATTCCTAACAAAATGCAGCTAAATGAAGTACTTGCTAAATGAAAAACAAGACCAAAAAAATCCTACAAAGATACGATGTGTCTAGGACTGGGAAAAATATGAGGTACTTGCTTCTTGTAGAAAATAGAACATTACTTAACTAATTTAAAATCCAGATAATTTTCCTTAGAAAAAAAGAAAAAAAAACCATCAGTAAACTGTTCAGGGGCTGGTGGATTGCTTTGTTTCTTAAGAATGATAAAGATTCGTGCACAAACACCAGCAAAGGGCAGCTTTCTGAGCTGTTCCCTGCCAATTGCTGACAAAGGCAGTCCTAATGAATCATTCTGAATTGTGATCATGTGCTACCAGCCCACAGTGAGCTGCCAAAGAGGAAGTGCAGCTTGTTTTCTTTCATTTTCTTGATTCCTGTGCTGTAGGAAGATGAAAGGAGAAGGAGGAGGAGGCAACAGCGGCAGCCAAACTTAATAAATAATTCTGACGACTCCCGATATCAAATGGAGGCTCCTGAGTGGGACCCACTGAAAAATGACACCCTTCCGCCGACCCTGACGCCAGCTGTCCCTCCGTATGTGAAGCTGGGCCTGACCATTGTGTATACTGTTTTTTATTCACTGCTTTTTGTGTTCATCTACGTCCAGCTCTGGCTGGTCCTTCACTACAGGCACAAGAGGTTCAGTTACCAAACTGTCTTTCTGTTTCTGTGCTTGTTTTGGGCCTCTCTTAGGACTGTGCTCTTTTCATTTTACTTCAAAGACTTTGTCACAGCAAATTCTCTCAGCCCCTTCATCTTCTGGCTTCTCTATTGCTTCCCAGTCTGCCTCCAGTTTTTCACCCTGACCCTGATGAATCTTTACTTCACACAGGTAAGCAACAGATATTTTGGTTGATTAAATCTGACAGAATGGTAAAGCATTGTTTTGTAGAAATAATAAGAAAAATGTCATTTCTAATGTACCTTGGTAACACGAAAAGTAGATTTCACTTATTTAGTTGGGAGTTCTAACTTTTGATTTATGTGTAAGTGAACAGTGTTACAATGAAACTGGAGCCTGAAGTGATTGTTTCAAGAATGGCAAATAATATATCTACTATTGATTAAATGGGTGTCATTTAATTTAAAGGTTGGGGGGAAAAGATATGAGAGAACTTGAAAGCTGGACATCCAAAATGCCATTCTGTTATTCTTTATTTTTGTTATTACTAGACTTCATAAGCCTCCTAGCTTAGCCAAGCTGATCTCTGTGTGCAGTCAGAACTGTAATTTCTAATTTTGCTGGCAGCCTCCCACTCCAGTTTTCCATAAATTGGCTAACATGTTTCTGAGTGAGATTTCTATTCTGTATATCACAATCAAAGCTGCTGATTGAGCCTTGTTGCAGACCCAAATTCCTATAATGATCTCTATTACAAAGAGCAGTGACTCTGGATCCCAGTGAGTGCTAAATGCTGTATAGAGATACACTCCCTACTTCAAGGACACTGTGATGTAAAGATAAATTAACAATATAGTGAGGTAAAGAAAATAGTGTTTCCATTTCAGAAAGAGGTCTTGTGCTATGGGCAGCTGAGGAGCCAGATGAGTTAGGCTGCAGAGTGCTCCAGGCTGCTGCAGTTAGACTTGCTTGGAAGTATTTATGATGAGCTTGGGTACCTTGGCACTGGGCTGCAGGATGGGATCGGCATGCTGAGGCAAAGAAAGGCTGCTGGGCTTGCCTGAGATCTCTCAGGAAGCTTGCGGGAGTGCAGGGACTGGGTTTTCTGTCTCCTCAATCCCACTACCATGCTTGGAGCAGGAAGCCAAGGCTGCACCCAGACAACCCTTGTCAAAGTCTTTTTTCCCAGAGCAGGGGTAGGTGGCCAGGAGAGTACCAGCTAGCCCTGGAGCACCCCCAGCAGTGTTCAGGGTGCTTTGGGTGTTGCTGTGTGCCCTGCTTGGAATCAGCTCAGTGCCTGGGTCTGGGTGCTTCTGTAGTGCCTACAGTGCTCTGTAGTGATTACAGGCTTGTCAATTCTGAACAGCTTGGCTGGAGAGATCAGGCCGCTTGTGAGAGCTGCCATCCCAGAGCTGAAAAAGCAGCAAGGGTAAGCATGACAGCTGTAAGAGGATCACTTGAGTTGTAGAGGGTATTAAATACTTAGAACCATGTACACAGTTTTATGCTTAGGTTTACTTTTCTGGATTCAGTGTCTGATACACCTGCTAACTCACCCCGCTCCGCTCCCTGGGACTTGAGATATATTAAGGGATTACAGGAACCTTTCATCTACCTGCTACTCAACTCCAGCTTAGGCATGTGGTGACCTATGCTTTATCCCATAGCTATTGTGAGAGGCATTTGATAAGGGGCCGACATCCATCCACAGTCCATCCCCATCACAGCAACTTGGACTAAGTCATAGCCCTAGGTCAGATTCCTCCCTCAGACACACACAACACATAGGGCTGCCATGGAAGTTCAGAGGCAGAATGCAGCATGCTGGCTCTTCTCCAAGAGAAGCCAAGGCTTGCACGAGCACAGAGGGGGCACAGCAGACTGCACTCTGTGCACGAGAGTGCCTGCACTCGGGGGCTTAGTGTTCTTTTTGCCTCAGGAAGATCTAAAAGGAGAGCATACCAAATGCATCCATACGCCCTTTCAACTTATTTTTGGCATTGCTGTCTGATATCATTCAGGAAGTACAAGTCAGTGGTTGGAAACAGAAAAAATGCTAAGGCTATTGGTTCTGCCTTTGAGACAATTTCTGCTCTGTCACCATGAGTCTCCATGATATTCCTCTGAGCCCTTCTGTAAATCCATGTCATAGTTACCTATCTTGAAGAGCTGTTGTGAAGATTTGGAAAGGACTTTCAGAGTTTGTGATGTGCATCATAATCTTTAAAGATCGTGGGCCACTGTAGACAGGCATATTATTAGTATTGTTGTTTGCTGAAAAACTGTTTGCTCCCAGTGAAATCTCATCTCAAGTACCTCCCTAGCCAAAACAAAGCCTTAAGAAATACAAACACAGCCATTGTACAAATATAATGTAAAACACAGAATAAGTACGCATACTTTTAATTCACTGTTATTAATTTTTTACTTCTAACCATTAAAAGGTGGTTTGGCTTGAAATTCAGCATCTTCTTCAGACTGTATATTTAATGTGCATCTACCTTTCCACAGCAGGCAAGCAAGAACTAGTGTGAAAGGGGTGGGAAGAGAGAATGTTGTATTCAGTAATGGCTTATAACTTCACAGACCTGTTCAGAAACAACTTTTATCCTTTCTTCTCTAGAAGGCAGGCAAGAAGGGTCTGCAGCTGTGTCTCATTGTATGGAAACCAAGCTATTTAACTGGTACTTAGCTAGAGGGAAAGAACTGACCTATGTATAGTTTAGAGACAGAGGACTGGAAGAGACCTCAATGGGTCTCTGGAATTTGCAGGTGTTTATTACCTGCTCTATGGCACCCAGACATGTGGCACTGTTAGGAGAACTTTTAGACATAGATGTGAGATGAAAAACTGATTCAAAAAGTGTTACAAATCCTCCCAGCCAAACAAAAAATCTCATTTGGCAAGTGCCTGAGGACATTTTTCAGAATAATAAGCACCTTTGCTTATTATTAACCACAACTATTCTCTTTTTACTGGGTATCCCAAAGCAACAGGGACACAAATTTAGACTCTGTTTTATGTGTAGCAAGACAAACATGCCATGATGGCATCAGCAGAGGAAAGATTGTTCCCAGACCTGAGCGTCATTGTTACCAGAGAGAGCAGAGGAGCTGTAATACATTAGGGCAGATTGCTAAAGTGGGGGATCTGTGGTTCAACGAGAAGCCACAATAAAATTTGTTTCAACTCAGAACAATTCCTGAGGGATCTTTGGCTTAAGAGCCAAATTCTGGGTCCTTTGCTATGGTTTCAATGCCCTACTTATGGCAGAATAGAAGATAAGGCTGCTGCAGTAAGGCTTATATAACATTAGCTCTTCTCAGAAATCATACTGCAGAAAGTATGTATGATTTTCAATGAGAGCTCGAAATATATTAGAATTTATTAATCCCATGTCTGTATTAATTCTCTTCGAAATAGTAATAAAAAAATAATAATGTAACCTACCCTCAAAGGATGTCTCTGCCTACTTAGAAATCATTACAATAAATCTCAAGTGAGGATGAGATCCAGGGGCACTTTCATAAAACAGTAGCCCAACACCCACAAGTAACTGCCTTGTACCAAGCCAGAGCAGGTCTCCCATCTTGATCTGTTGGATCAGGAACTGAAGTGTGCATTTCCACATACAGAGACCAAAAAGCCCATAGGTATGTTTATCTCACACCTGCAGCTCCCAAAGGTTTCTTTTCCTGCTTGATAAAGCAAGGACTGCAAAATGGCAAATAACGCGTTTTCCACTTCAAGTCATTCCAGACAGTCCAGATACTGGGACTCGGGTGCTCTTTTATTTATATCTTGCCTGGCCAAATCTTCCCTGTCCCTGACAAGGAGAGGCTGAGATGAGTCCTCAAGCTTTACAGTCGGTGCTGAGGGCAAAAGTGGCTCTGGAAAATAAAATAAATTGCCTTTTCTAGTGTGTGTGAGGGGTGGGTAGAGAAGGGCTTGCTTCATTTTGTCCTGTTTCCTTCAGATTTTACATTTCCCAGGGGAAGAGGATACAAATGAAGCAGGAGGGAGGCTAGGATGGAAGGTTAGAGACTCAAAAAACAAGGTCAGGGCAAAAGACCGTGAGCTGTAGGGAATGCTGGAAATCCCAGGCCTCCCTTGTGGCCAGGCACAGCAAAACATTCGGTGGGCTGGAGGTCTAACCATCAGGTTGGGAACTTCTCCAGGACCTGGGGAACGTGGTGCTGAGCTAAAGAACTGTGAGGTTGTATGGGTGGAGAAGGGCTGGTAGGCAGGTTTGCCTCTCTTTACACCTCCCTAACCATCTTCCCTTTTTTCTGGCATCCAGACTGAGAAGCTTACCCTGCCTCCCAGGCAGGGCTGATAAAATCAGGGACTTTCAAATGAAGAGAAATTGTGCCGAGTAAGACAGTTTAGAGGGGAGCTGGCCGTGTTGGAAGTGCCTGGCAGGGCCGGGTAAAGCCAGCACAAGGCTTTCAGAGAAGTTGGGTTTATCTCAATGGAACTGGGATATGTGTTAGCTCTGGGAAGAAAATTAAGAGAACTTCTCATGCTCAAGTTACTGGGGATAGCATTTCAACAGAGAAAGCTTTTTACTTAGGAGAAATATTTATGTTTGAGTAGAAATGAACACGCCATGTTTTGTAAAGCTTGTTATATTTACAACATGCTTTAGATGTGCATAGAACTACACAGGAGTCTAACTACAGATGGTAATGCATCAGCAAATATGTTTGGCGTAAAATGCTGCCCTCGGTGTTGGATCTATAGGAGACAAATTGCAAGTGCAGACTGGCTGCCTATCAGCATCTGACATGAAGAAAGAGGTCATTTGACTTCTTAGAAAATAATTTGATAAGAAAGCTACACATGGAAGTTTATTGTGGCTGCCAGCCCCCAACAGTCTGTGTCCTTTCAGGGCTATTTTTACCAATTTACACAAGGCTGCCTATGGTGGGGAGTCACGTTGCCTGTGTCTGTAGGCCCTACAAAATGTAGAGATTAGAGAGTAGAGGGAGAACTTGCATGTTTTGGGGAATCTGATCCAAATGAAAGAATGAAATTGGGAGAAAGAGAGAAAGGGGGAGGTGGGCCTGGGACTGGAAGCTACACAGCAGAGGAAAGGTGTACGTGCTGATGGCAAGGGCCTGTGTGAGGTTGTGGCATATTTTCAGGGTGCAAAGAGAAAGGCCAGAGGAAGAGAGGGGCCGTGGTGAAAGGAACTGAGAGGGAAAAGTACACACTACGCTCCTTCTAGAGTTTTTGGAATGAGAACTGGTAAATAAAGGTGAATTTCATTCCTGTGCAGAGGGCCAGCTTGAGACATATGCAAGCACTTAACACATACCTGAGGGTTTTTGGTAAGCTGAGCTGTGGCTCCTGTAAAAGTGAATTGATCAGCTAGCACTGGAGACCCACTGGAGTTTTGTGCCAGCTGTCACATCAGTTCAGCTAAATCAGAGCAAATTGCTCCAGTGAGGTTTTTGTTTTTTGCTCTGTGAGTGTGTGACTTGGGTTTGCCACCTGTTTCATTGATATTTAAGGGCTGCAGTGGCTCCTGATTTAGCTTTCATAACTGTAGCTGGAACCCCTTTAAGCTATAGCGGCCTGGCCCTGCCGGCCTTCTCTGCTGCCCAGCGGCTCTGCTGAGCTGCTGATGGACTCCCGTGCCATCCTCGCTGCTCCTCTGCTGGCACCTGGTAAAATGTCTTTAAGGTCAGCTGTTTACATCTGCTCCTGCAACAGAAATTTTCACTGTCTGCATGAAGGGCTTTTTGGAATCTTTTTGTACTGCTGCAGTTTTATATGCCAGACATATACCTCAGGGGAGTAGAAGAGGGAGTGTGAGAATCTCATTTGAGGTTTCCAGTCCTTCAGCAAAAACAAGGAGTCAAACCAGGATATTTCTCCTTTAAAAAACAAGCAAAAGGGGAAATACTTTTAAAAAGAAAAAGTAACCCTTTAGACACTAGAAAATTAGCAAGGAATTTCACTGAGTTTTCCTTGTTGCTATTCATCTTAGGGCTCTCTGAAAGGTCTTTTAAAAAAAGCCTGCCTTCTGCTTGCTGTTTAGTCTATTCTTAGGAATAGTCTGGTTTGCTCTGGTTTGCTGGAAGACTTGCTTAGATGACTCAGATATTGACTGGAAGCTTTCTCAACACTGTTGCGGGGAGGGGCCATTGAGCAACCAGTCTCTTGAGCTAAGTGACTGCTAAAAGCAAAAAGCTGCACCCACGCATGTAAGGTATATTGAGATCAGCTTCTGACATCCTTACTCCCACTGAGCAGCCCTTTATTTTGTGACGATCACATTGCTTCCAGCAAGGCTATTCATGAGCTAAGGCCCTATCAGTGTTTAAGCAACGCTGGCAGAACTTGGCTGCCTGTATTTGTAATTACTGGTGAAATTGTAAGAGTGTCCATTCCTTATAGAGTAGCTTTCATTCTACATAGCATCCATTTAATGCAGTGTTCGTTTTCTTTCTTAATGGTCATCTTGCTCTGATAAAATTCATAAGCATTTCTAAGCTGGGAGAGGCACACCAAACGTGGAATCACAGTAACAGCTGTTTTGGTGATCCCACATCTGGAGATCCTGATGGATCTGCAGCAGGAACATCATGTTCATTTTGGTTTTAGCTAAGTTATCCATAGAACTTTTACTAAATAGGGCAGCCTTGGACTGTTTTATGTGACAGGAGGGCTCTGTGACATTATAGGTGTGAGCAAGTCCTTTTTGGGGAACCACAGAAGATACTATTCAGGAACTTGTCAATTTTCTAGATTTTGGTGGACCCAGCACAACTCATTGCCCACTGCAAATTGCTTGGCTTCTGTAGATCTTTGCACAGGCCCTGACACTTCTATTCAGTGCTATTCCTGAAAGCCGTCGAAATTAACGGTACAATATGTGTGAGTAAGTGCTACTCAGAAAAGGTGAGGATTGTGGAATGGCCCTAGAGACAAGTTTTACTTGTTTAGTGTCATTGAGGTCAGTAATCTTTCCCTTCCTGCTTGCCCACAGTATCTTCCAGAATAAGCAGGGTAATCAGTAAGGCTAGTACAAAAAGCATACAGGAAGCATTTTGAATACCACTTCTTCTCTAAAAACTGACGGCCCCTCTTTGTGTACCACGGAAACAGAGAACATTCACAAGCATCTTGTAGCTCTCCTTTCAGTAGCAAGTAGGTAAAGCAACATAAAACTTCTTCCTGAACTCCTGTGAGAATTCATGATCCAGCAATTTAGAGAATGAATCACAAAAGTCTTTTGTAAGGGATATTATCAGAGATGTTAACTATTTGAAAACAGTATCAATGGTTGAAGAATAATTTTTGAGATTTTTTTTCCCCAAAACTTTCCTATTTTATTCTCAGTTATTATTTTTCTAGGGCCTGCTGAAAAGCTCAGTGTTCTCTGCTGCTTCAGCTAGTGCAAAGAAGCAGGGTGATGCGTCATAAAAATAATTTCCATGTCAAGGCAGCTGTTTATGGTGAATAGAAGTTAAATGACAAGTTGTTCCAGGAGCCCTGGAACAAGTGAAGCCTGATTTTCTCCAGGTCTATGTCTCATGCTTGACTTTGAGCTGTTTCCATAACTGGGGCATTTCTTATGAGACTTTGCTGTGCAGAGTTTTTCATATTGAGTGATGTGTAGGATTATTATACAGGGTTCTCCTCACAGAAGTCATATGTAATTTATAGGGTTCCTTGCTTCTGTTGGGTCACTAGTTATTAGGAAAGTGATAAAGGATCACTTCTTTGATGCTTCAAGTACTTTTGCATCAGTTCTCTGACTGGAGTATTTTAAGATTAGTGGGGGGGTCAGATAAACAGGTTGACAGGCAGACACATGCCTACATATACATAGTGATCATGTAAATCCTGTTTCCTTGGGAAAGTATGATAATCATATCAAATATTATTCAAGCTATGCTAAAAGGCATGCAAAACCCAGTGAAATGGATAAGGTAGGATAACTTGAGGAGAAAACAGTTAGGAAACAACCCAGAATAAGTCATACGAGGTGGGTTTTTTGTAAACTATCAATCGGTGTGCTTCAGTGTTGCTTTAAATGAACATTTGTAAACTGGGTGTGTTTAGAAACCATCTTATGTATTTTTTTTAGAATTTCTGATGGTGATTAAACACCAGTGACTGATATTACCTGGCTACATTGCAGAAAACATGTCAGTATATTGTCTTTTCTGTTACAGTGAGGTAACTACTGGGCCTGAGGTATCTCTCTGTAAAAATACATATTGTTGTTTAGTGAACTGACAATCAGCATAAGCCAAATATACTTCACAGTAAAACAAGGAGTTTGGTTCTTGATGGCATCCTTTTGTCAATGTATCATGGCTACAAATGTATATGTCCAATTTCAATCCCGGGTACTATGACGGGCTCTTCATGGGAATAGAGGGTCTGACCCAATATGCCAGTAGGAGCTGGTCTGTTTGAGAGACCTGTATTGCTAGGTCATGTAAGAGCTTAATAATTACTTGCCTCTATAATTACACTGGCATTGGTCCTCTTGTGAATACTGGTATAAAAGATCTTATTCCCAAGGCAGAGAAAGTGAAAATAATGATATAGACAATTTGTGTATGAGTACATCGTGATCACCTGCTGAGTGGTTTTTATACTTTGCTTAGAGCTTGCCTTCCATGGATAAGCAAAAAATGCAAAACTGTTATGTAATGAAACCTATCATTACATTTCTTGTGACCCATGAGACAGGATTCCTGTGGATCACAGCGTCTTTCTTTACTTGTATGTATCCGATGTTTGATGAAATATTTTACTGTTTTGCAGGTGATTTTCAAAGCTAAGTCAAAATATTCCCCAGAGCTACTGAAATACAGGTAAGAACTATGCAACCGCTTAATTTGTTGAAGAAGAGAAGCCATGCTTTTTAAGAAAGACTATATCTTTCATAATTTGTGGCACTCATATTTATATACCAGTGTTTTATGACGGTGGTTCTGAGGCCAGCTTCTTCCTATGATATTTAGAAATCTTTGTCATTTCCCAACACAAGCACTGCTTTAAGACATTTACATATGTCAACAGCAGATATTTCAAAGGCAGGCAGAGAACACTCACCCTGGTGATTTCTTCACAGGTTCTTAACATTTGTATTGCTAGGGGAATTCAGATACAATGTTTTGGTAAAGATAGTAGAGTGATGTATTTGTTTTGGCAGAAATGAATAGGACTGGGTATGTATTAATCTGTGAGGTCAGTGGTAATAAAAGACTCGAAATTTTTGGGAAGATGAGAGAAGAGTTGTGAAGGGAAAGAGCTAGTGAGAATGGATTCAACTTGATGTGTTTGGGAGCTAAGATAACCCCTGGCTCCACAGAGTTGAGGTTCTGGTAGCTTTGCATTTAGGTGGAGAGATTTGTCTGGGATCTTGTTGAGACAGAGATGGTCAGGGACTACTTGAAAGCTCCCCAAAGGGCAGTGATAACCAGAAAGTTGAGGAACAGCTTAATAAATTAATGTGTATTGTTGCAATGCCTAAAAGCCTCATTGGGGAAATGTTGTTTAGACAGGGGAAGAGAGGGAGAAGTTGTCTCCATTCTAAAGAAAGAGTTTACAATCTGAATTCAGGATAGGAAAGCAGAGTAATTTCAGGCTGAAATCTGACCTGTTACTTGCTGACTATTGGGATAACATAGTACTGTATCAACAGGTCAAATATTAACATTGTCATTGTCCTGGAAAGTTTGTTATCCAACTGGGGTTTTGTACACCTGGAGAGGCAAACATCTGGAGCAAGTGCTTCAGAAACCATGCTTGGCAGAATGATAGTACAGTGAGAGCAGGCTTGGGGTGAGCTATGCTTGTGGTGGTGAGGGTATGGGACACAGAGGGTGTGATGGCTGTCAGAGGGACGTGGTCTGCACACTGAACCACAGCTGATGCAGAAATTGTCAGTATGGGAACAGAGGCTGCATCTATTTTGGTGGCCTGAGGAATGCTTTCAAGTTAGTGGGTCTGTGTGCATACCTTGGCCACATCCCAAACCACAAGGGGCAAGAGATGGATGCTCCCTGGTAAACACTGTGGCATACAAATAAATTCATCCCCTTTGCATTCTGGTTCCTGTGGGAAGGAAATCCAGGAGTGTGGGCTGGCAGACAAGCCCAGCACACACACAGGTCCCCAGGCAGCCCCCAATGCAAGCGGCTTTGCCTCTGATGGTGCACATAGCCAAGAGGAACAAAGCCTGGGCTGCAGCTCAGGGTGGTGTAGGGCAGGTCTGTGAACATGTTCCTGGCTGGCTTTAGAGGTGAGAGGTAGAAGCTTTATCTGTTACTGATGTTTGTGGGAAGGCTTTGTTACTGAAAACTGCTTGAAAATGTTGTTTTTAAGCAAAGGGAGCTTCGGACGGTTATGTATTGTGACTGGAATTACTCATGCACAGACTACCCTCCCCACAACAGCTCCATGACCACTGTGACACTTGCCTACTGCATTTCTACCGCAAATCACTCTTTGACCTGGTCTAGACTTTTCTCTCTTATTCAGCTCTGTTGGTAAAGGACTTCAGTAGTATTTTGTTTTAATATCCAGATCTCTTAGCATGAATGTGATTAGTCTTTGTAAAAGAGCCATATATATAAAGCTGACTTTGTTTCCTATCTTATACAGAGCAATTGATGTGGTGTAATATGTGCACATCTGCAGCTGAGGTCCTGAATCCTAATTGTAACAGGCTAGTGAAAGGTCAGAGAATCACAGAGTGGTTTGGGTTGAAAGGGACCTTTAAAGACCATCTAGTCCAACCTCCATTCCATAAGCAGGGACATCTTTCATCAGATCCCATTGCTTAACTCCTGATGGAGAGATGGGTGATGGATGATAGAAAGATGGATGGCCTACAGTCAGGGGCTGGAGTCTGCACTTACTGAATTTGATTTTTTTTCATTGCTGAATGTTTGCTTTTTAATTTTTTTCCCCTAATTTTCTTTAATAAGTGTCAGACTTTATTGCCTGGTTTGGCATTTCTGCAATAGATGACAGCAACATAGACAGGGCAAGAGAAAGGCAGGACTGCGGTCTATGTATTGATACAAATCTTAGAAATCAGATCTTAGAACTTAGAACCACTTCAGATATGGAAAAAAAATGGTAAAATCCTATCAAAGATTCAGAATCTTAAGCAAACTACTTCGCACAGCCTTCGGTGATGATAGTCACTGTTGCAAAAGAGCTCAAGGCAAAGCCTGTGCCAGCCCTACTTCATATTTCAACAGTCTTTCTGCACGTCTCCTTGGGCTTGGGGATTTCTTACAGTCACTGCCTGGGTTGGATAAGGCTTGCTGTGCTGCATGTGCATGCCTTGTTACACACAAGCCTCAGACACTACGGTTTCTGAGGAAACCACATTCAAAATGCAGTAGTTTCAGACAGACTTTCCTGTTGAACAAGGCAAAACCCACTGCACTCATCTGAAGTTTGATTTTTAAGCTCAAAGAAAAAGTTAGGGGTGCATCCAGCCTGACACAGAAAGAACGGAATACCCTGGCACGTGCCTTCCCTGGCTAAACCAGATTACACACAGTTCCTTTTAAGAGACTAGCCCCAAAATGGGGATTAGGCACGGTAGGCTTCTAAACAGTCACTGGTGCAATGTGGAAGCACCTCTCCTGCCCTGCTTTTCTGTTTTCTAAAAACCCCCATATTTTTATTCATGCCATGTAGGTGCCTTGGAGTTGAGCTGTAGATTCAAAGGCAGTTATTTCTACCTTTAAGTGAGTTAGGAATGCTTTCTGCAGCTGCAGAGACCCTAAAACTGCCCTGAGACACAGCCTGCATCTCCATCAGTGCTTATTCAGAAGTTCAGCCACAATGCTTCTATTGTCAAAGCAGGCAGCCGTTTCCCCAGCCACACCATGTTAATAAGGGGGATGGAAGATCATTATGTGAAGAGCTGCACAGCAGACTGGCCATCCCAGCTCACCCTGGCTCGCACAGGAGTATGTGGGCACGAGAGTGTGACAGTGCTTGTTTTTTTTGTTAAACTACATCAAGGAGGAGCTTGGCCTGGAAGCCCCTAAGGCTGGCTGGTTGCAAGCCAGCATCAAGGGCAAGCAGGCTGTGCTGAGGCAGAAGGTCTCTTTGACTAAGCTGAGCAAAAAGAGAACATGTACTTACTGTCCCACAAGAAGGCAACTTGTAAGAGCACACTTTTCCTCATAAGCCTAAACCCCATAAGAATATTTTACCTGCACTACAGTGGAGGAGCAGACATAAGACTATTTAATAGGCTTTGGGAGGGGAAGGGAAGGAAAGGAAAGGAAGACACACGACTTAAAGACTTTTGAGATATTAATAAAAGTTGTAAATGTATCACCACAACAACTGGGAACTGCATCCGCCAGAGGAAGCTATGTGGAAGAATAGCTTCAGGACTGCAGTCCTTCCAGCATTAGACTGAGGCTTAGAGGAACTACCTCTTGCTGCTTATCCTAAAAACAGAGCCTTGCCCTGGAAGGTTAAGGATGAGCACAATCTTTCCCCTGAGAGAGAATTTCCATGACTGGCAAGGAAAAGACAGCATCCTCACTCACTGCCTGATGTAGTTGGAAATAAGGGTATTGATTCACAAGAAGGGACTTACAGACTTTCAGTTCTCCCTGTTACACAATCAAAAGGTCTCAAAGACGTACCCTGTGGTGTAGGTTCTCCCCTACACCATACCCCCCAACACCACATCTAAACAACTCTTAAACACGTCCAGAGATGGTGACTCAACCACCTCCCTGGGCAGCCTGTTCCGATGCCGGACTACTTTTTCTGTGAAAAACTCTTTCCTAATGTTCAGTCTAAACCTACCCTGTTGGAGCTTGAAGCCATTCCCTCTCGTTCTGTCACTAATTACCTGCGAGAAGAGACCAGAAGAACAATAATGAAGTAAGCCAACACCCGAAATTAAAAGATGTTTGGTTTGGGGTTTTTTTGGTTATTTTTTTAAATAAGTGAAAAGCTCTGCAGCTGTGTGTAGGAGTAAAGAGAAATTAGAAGCAGCTTTCCTTGAGTATGTGGTATACTTAAATTGCAGATATCAGTGCTGGGTAAAACCAGATATCAGTGGGATAAAACAGATGGGGAAATTTAGTCCAGCTCCTGGCTGTCACATTCCTGTTCCACCTCTGCTCCTGTGGTTGTGCAAATGAACCTTTTGCCTGGCATAGATGGCAAAATGCCAACCCAGAATCAATATTCATGTTTAGATTTCTTGAAGTTTCTTTCAAGAGGTTGCCCGTGACCAAGTTATTTAGGAAAAGAGACAGAGAAAGATGCTGGAGAACCAGTAACTCAGAGATTTTTTCCTACGGTTAGATACTTCCTCAATTTAATATGAAATCTGATGGCAAACGTCAGCAGACATGATGCTTCACATGGCAGTGGTGGTGTAGTAAAACCAGGGTCAAAACCAGTCCATTCCAGGCAACTCAATCTTTTGAGAGGTTTCTCCTGCCAGTGAGCAGTCAGAGGGTTTATGCCGTACATGAAGTGCATGCTCTAAGAAAGTACGTGGGTATTTTAAGTAGTTTTTAAGAACTGTTCTGTTGTATTTCTACTGCGAACAGTCTCCTTGTTTTGCTGCTTGACATTAGTTTCTTTATTTACAGTTTGTTGTGTAACTGTAAAAACAGGTTTGAAATGAGCTAAGTTAATCTGTCCAGCTTTGATTTGGGCTGGGGCGGCTGGTTGCCCTGTCAGCTGTGGCAGCCCAACACGTGCAGCTTTCATTGCTCAGTGCAACTTCCATCTCATGACTGACACTTGCTGAACAATGTCGCTAAAACTGTTTTCTCCTCACTCTCCCAGGTTGCCCCTCTACCTGGCTTCTCTTTTCATAAGTCTCCTCTTCCTCTTGGTGAATTTAACATGTGCAGTGTTGGTGAGGACACAGAATTCTGAAAGAAAAGTCATTGTCTCTGTCCGGGTGGCAATTAATGACACGTTGTTTGTGCTGTGCGCTGTTTCACTCTCCATCTGCCTGTATAAGATTTCCAAGATGTCTTTAGCCAACATTTACTTGGAGTCCAAGGTAAGGTACATTTTCAGTTCTTTTCAAGTACCTTCTGAGAGACAAAGGCAGTGCAAGGCAAAGCCATGCTGTTCCCTACAACCCCTAAGAGCTGGAGGCCTTAAACTTCACAGCTGGCCATCCTACTCAATATATGAATTAAATTCTAAGTGCTAGCAAGTGTGCTTTTGGCTAACACCAGTGACCCCAAAATAGGTGGTTTCGAGGAAGAGTTTACAGAACTTACTGGCTGTAGTTTCTCACAGCTGTTTTTCAAGTGGATGCTGCATTCTTCAGGTCCCTATCTGAAGACTATTTAATTTCAGTACTGCTACACAGAAGTGGTCTATGCTTTGGGATCCTTCAGCTTGTCAAATTATTGACTGATTAAGTTAAATGTTTAATGTAGCAGTATGTTGAAGATAAGCCAGACAGAGGAATATGAATCTTGTTTTATATATTTGCATACTGCCCTATAGGTAATGAGAATGTGTTTTAAATGACTTAATGCATTATAAATTCAACCAAGTGGGGAGAAGGGGAAAAAAAGTCTCTTGTGCTATTCTACAAAATGTTCTTTAAAGAAATATTGTTAGGTTTTCAGATTTGGACACATTCAGTGGTCAAGGTGCTGAGTGACATTACAAAAGCCTGCAGTGTTTGTTTATTATAATATCAGTGAAGGTGTTTTGTATTTATTATAATAATGAATAGGGATTTCAAAGGTTCCCTGTGTTTGCAGTAGATAGTTAAAATCTTAAAATAAATTATAGGTTTAACTAATAGCACGTTAACTTTACCACAAGAAACCTTTCAAAAATGTAAGTTTCAGCTACTATTTAGAAAATCTTATAATAAAATTCCTGTCTCCATTTACTTAATCAGATGAAAGTAGTGCTTTTCCTGTTTACTCAAATCTGGCCATACTGCACAAGAACTGAAAGTTCAGGGCTGACTAGAAGATTTAAAAACACAGCTTAGCTTGTTTTGTTTCTTTCAAGCCTGTCACTTGCTGACCAAAGGGCATGGACTGTGGATTATTTTTACTAGTAAGAAAAGTTTTTCTACAGCTGCAAATCACAGAAACATAAATCTCTGCAACAAAGCAGTGTTAACCTAAGGGAGGCTTACTAAGAGAGATTACTTTGTTCCGTTTCCTCCTCCTGCAGGAAACTTGACCTTCTTTACTTCAAGCTATTTCACAAAAAACAAACAAACTCTAACATTATTACAGACAGGAAAGGACAGAACCCTCAGCTGGTGAAAGTTGGAGTGTGGAAATGAAAATTAAAGAGTGCTTTGCTCCTTTCTGCTGACCTGAAATGGGAGTTCTGGGAATTTCCAGTAGGATTTGACTTCACATACTTAGGGATACAGATGGCTGGAGCTGGCAGTGAAAAAAACATCCTGGTTTAATCTGCTACTGTTGTGCTGAAAAAACTAGCTAGAGAAGAAAACCCCATTCTCTACAGTGATATGATAGCAGCAGCATTGGAGACACTGGGTGCTCTGCAGGGTATGCAGATAGGCATCAGCACCAGCAGCCTTTTCTTTGCATCCCCGTTTGCTGGCACACATCTTCTGACCACATGTGAAAACACAGTCACACAGGGGACAGGGCTGGTGCACTGCCCCGAGGCTGCAACAGCACAAATTGGTGCTCAGCCCTGCCCTTAGGTGCCAACTTGGGCCAGTTCTATGCTGGCCAGAAGCACATGCAATGGGGCACGCTCCAAACTTGGAGCTACAAACTCCCCCTCTCTTCTGTAGAGGCCAGGGACTGAGAAAGGATTCCTCTGCCTTTACTTCTACTGCTGCACTCTCCCTTCCCCAATCCACTAAGTGTATTTGGCTGGCAGCAAAACCAGGACAGTTTTACCCCCTTTTTTGTATTTGGTAGGATTGAAGTTTGTTAAATCTGCAGCTTATTTAACTACTACCTATTAAAGGATGACAGCTGTGTAGGGAAACCTATATGGGGCAATAGTGATCCCATTCTGCTCTTCACTTCTGCTATCCCCAGTCTGTAAATGCCACTGAGCTGGGATATGGTATGTGCCAGTCAGCAGCTTCTCTCTGCTCTCACCCTTGGTTTCCATGACAGCATCACAGACTTGCTAGTACCACAGGAGAATAGAGAAGTGCCTAGCAAATGTTTCCTCTTTGTGGCATTTCCTGCTTGCTGGTCTTGCCACAGCTCTCACCACTGCTGTCTATGTCTCTGGCTTCAATTCCTGCACAGCAGCAGGCTCTTGGCTCACTCCTGACATGGCTGCAGGTTGTGGCCCAGTGGATGGTGGTACTTCCATTGTGTTGTAAGCAGGAATTCAGGCAGAGAGGCACGACTGTACTGGAGATTTTGTAGTACTCCTAAACCTGACTGTTCTGTGAATCAGTATTATATTTCTGGGAAAACAGGCGAGCTAGTTTTCGGCAAGCTTTTCTGACAGTCCCCTTTTTAGTGACATCAGGGAGTGCAAGTTGAGGAGATGGATTGACAGAGCCGTGGGGACCAAAGCCACCAGCGTGGGTGAGCAGCAGAAGGGCCCAGGTAGCCTCCTGAAGGCCAGGGGTTCAGGACATGGTGACTTGGTGACTTTCCCTGATACTTCATTACCCGTTCTGTTATGCCTGTGCTCTGCCTGCCACCACGCTTTGGACCTCTGCTCCTTAGCTGCAAACCTGTAAGCAGAATGAGTAGAAGGAATAGGATGTGTTCCCCAGCTGCTCTCTCACATAGAGGAGAGGAGCCCATCCTCATGGTGTGGGTCTCAGCCAGGAGAGGGAGAGGGCAGGACTAGTGAAGCAAATGACTGCAAGGTATCTCGCTTCTCTGAAAGCAGAGAACTTTAACCTATCTTGCCTCCTTTGGCCATGCAAAGCACCGTTCTGGAGCCAGCTGCACAGAATTTACTTTGAGCTTCCTTCAAAGCCACTCAGTCCTATTTTTGTACATCTGCCTGCCTCTGTGATCAGACCCACACTGATCCCTGTAGCCGTGGCTCCTGGATTCCTTCCTCTCTTGCTGCTACAATTCCTGTGCTGGTGTCTCAGCCCCCCTCAGTGACCCTTCCCACCTGATACAGTGGTCAGGCTTATTCATTAGGTCCCTATTAATTCCTTATTAATGGTTAGGTCACTTATTCCTTATGTTGGATTAGGCTCTTTCCCCTGCTCTGTCCTTTTTCTCTCTGGGGCTTAGGAACTGTTGTGATTTCGCACTTTGTAGTCTCATTCCTCCCCTTGTGCCCCAGCTCCCAGTTACAGGCTGCCCTGCCTTGGTCACTCTGCCCCTAGGCCGTGCTTCCACTTTGTCTCCTCTGTGTTGACATTAGGTAAGGCAGGATGTTCTGTTCCTGTCTGTGCTGCGTTTAACTGCTGACTGTTCCCATCCGCTCTGCACTTAGGAAATAGATGCACAGCAAGCAGTTGTAAAAAGATGCAAGGTTGCATCATGCTGGCCAGCCAGCCTGCCTCTGCTACAGGATGCTCTAGAGCTAACGCACAGCTGAAGGCTGAATTCCCTTGGTCAGTCTGATACTGAGTGTACTTCTTATGTGTTTGCATTTCTGAAAATAGCACTCGTACAGTAAGTCGTAGGAATTTGTCACAGGCCATCTTGGTAAGGGCTGGAACTGTGGAAACCACCATACTGATAAAGTACAGGAGTACGCATAGTATAGGATATACTGATCAAAGAAGGAAAGAGAAAATATCAGTTGCATTAAGCAGAGTAGCACAACAATCCTTGAATCCAAGCAAAGCAATGTTCTTGTCAACCTTCCTTACGAATAATAACCTGTGTTTAAATCTCTTCCAGGGCTCATCTGTCTGTCAGGTGACAAGTATAGGAGTGACTGTTATACTACTCTATACCTCACGAGCCTGTTACAACTTGTTCATCTTATCATTTTCCCAAACCAAGAAAGTCAACTCTTTTGATTATGATTGGTACAACGTATCAGATCAGGCAAGTATGAAATTATTTGCTGATGAGAAAAACTCATTCTATATGTGATGGCTGATTTCCAGAATGCTATGACAAAAGGAATTAATATATTAAAATCTATTTTTTTTTTCTTTTATTCAATTCAGTAAGATTGTTTTGCTCCAGGAATACAAATTTCTGGTAATTTCAGCATAAGGAGGGAAAAAACCCCTTAATGCTAAAAGAAAGAAGTAACCGCTAGCCAAATATTTTTTTTAAAAAACAGTCTTTTATTTACCTTGATTTTATTATTTAAAAAAAAAACAACTTTTATTAAAAAAGACAGGTGTTTTGTTCATTAGAAAGAAAGCACTATACTTGGAGAAGCAGAAAAACAGTACTTGATTCCACTCAAATGCTTGGTTCTGAAGTCATCACCAAATCTCCCACTGCCATCCAGGGCTGCAGAGTTATTTACCTTAGTTCTGTCATTATTGTGATAACTTCCACAGTTTAAGGACAAGACTAAGATTCTTCCCCATCTTAAATTGCAAGTGACAATTCAGATTGAAAACAGTGATAAAAGCACTAAAGAAAATAGAGGGGATTCTTTGTTGAATTTTATGAAATTTGAGCATCCAGTTCCTTTCTCTGTTTTGAAGCATCTGGTTGGGTGCCAGCAGTTTTCCAGCTCTGTCAAGGGCAGGCAAAATGGCTGGCCTGGGGCTGCACCATAAGTATATTTTGTTTGGCCTCAAGATCCCAGATACTTGTCGTTGTCTCACTCTGTCAGAAACCACCTGCACACTAAAAGCAGTGTTCCCAGCCACAGAAGGGCCTTGGATTGCCAGGGTGGCCAAGCAAAACCTGGAGCCACTAAAAAAATTTTTTGTTGAGTTGCAGATAAAACTGTAAATATGAAGTAGGTAAACAGTGGGGTAGGGCTTCCCAGAGGACCTCATTAAGAGTTACTTGAGTAGGGTCTCTCAAGGGACCACTAATCATTCCTGCTGTGGTGCGGAGGAGTGCAGATAAGTGATGCCACTCCATATAATTAGAACACACAGGTTTAGGCAGAAGAGCACTAGGTTGTGACTCATCTCCTGAATCAAACACTTTCCCTCCTGTTCTTGGGGCCTGGACTGTTGCTCCTGCTGACCCCTTGCAGGGGGCACTTCCTACAGTTATCTGGAGTAACAGGGACTGGAACTTTATGGCCAGAATGTTTTGTCCCGTTTTCCCCAGTGAAGACAGAGGTTGTTCATAGTGACCTCACTGGAATGCTTTAGGTCACTACTGATTTTTTAACATATGATCTAACTTGCGACATTAGGATTTCCTGGATTTTGGGGCAAAGGATTTGAACCATATGTAAAGGGCCTGGAACTAAGGAGCGGGTACTCTTTGGTACCAGAACCAAAAGTCACTTTTAGAAGTACAGCCCAATGTTTGTACAGTGGTACTGCCTCAGGTCACCTGTCAGAAACATTACCCTTTTCTCGTCCATAAAAAACACATGAAAGGACAGGATTTTCCCTCTGCACCTGTGGCAAATGGTGGAGGGGAAATCTAGAGAGAAGTTCAAAGCTACTGCTAGAGTAACAGCACGGTTATTCAAGTCAACAACGTGCACCAATTTGAAGGGATCTGAGCCTTAATTTTTAAAAGTCAGATTGCTGGCAATGCCCTTGAAGATCTGGGCATTAGTTGGGCCTTTATGTATTATTCCCATCTGGAAAAGGACTGGAGAGGTAGTTTCTCATTACCTGGATTTGATCACGTGACCAAATGGTTGCTAACCAGGCTCTTAGTCTGGGAAGACACCCTGCATTAAGCTTTGATTGTACTGAAGGAAGATAGGAGGTGGAAGAGGGAGGAGAAAAGGCAGAAAGAAAGGGAAGTCATGAACCCAACAAGACAGCATATTGATTTTTTTAGTATGCCTTCATTCATTAGCCAAGTTAATCTGGCTTTACTGAATTGAATATCTGCCACGTTGTCAAGCTTTTCAGCCACTTAAATATAGATCTTCA
Organism: Scolopax mira; assembly: GCA_004320125.1. Taxonomy (NCBI): domain Eukaryota; kingdom Metazoa; phylum Chordata; class Aves; order Charadriiformes; family Scolopacidae; genus Scolopax; species Scolopax mira. The sequence goes on along the minus strand of BJBW01006996.1, from coordinate 142,316 downwards.
TAAGAAGACATGTTGTCTCTTGCACCTTTAAATGAGCTGCCATCTTTATTTTTAAATGCTTTTCTCTTTGACTTTTCAACAGGCAGATTTGAAATGTCAGCTGGGAGATGCAGGTTACATAGTGTTCGGAGTGATCCTTTTCATCTGGGAGCTCTTGCCTACTTCCTTGGTTGTCTATTTCTTCCGTGTCCGAAACCCCACAAAAGATCTTGTAAGTGGAATTTGTTAGTGTATTTGTTAGTGTGATGTCGAGGCAGGTCCAGATGGCTCAGCTTCTGAAGGAGTTTCTGCTTCTTTACATTTTGACTTCTCCTTTTCGTCGTGTCCTTGGGCAGAACAAAAGCAACCTAAACTTCCCATTTCTTTATACTAACTTCTCATGAAAGAAACTCATCATATTTACCCAGAAGGAAAACAAGCTGTTTCTCAAGCATTTTACTGTGAAAATCAGGAAATTTAGGGACATCTTCCCTTTGAGATAATACAGTGCTGCATTGGAGTCAGTGGAAAAAGAGTTTGTCATCCACACTTGGTATCTTTCATCACACAGCAGTGAAAATGGTTGTGTGCTAACTGTTCAATGGCACGTATGGAACAATAGATTGAGTTCTTTCAGCCCTGTACCCATTGAATTGTTTCCATGTCAAAGACCAATAGCCCTAATAAACGCTTGCTGACATTTTTGTTTGCTATTTCAGCAGAGCAGAGATTAAGGTGTGAGTTGTAAGGATGATTCCCTGTAAGTATCCTTAATATCTAGGTAGTTAATAGATAGATGAGCATCCTTTTATAGCTGTAGGTTATATCTCTGGGTAAGCGTAGGATATGCTGGTTGACAGGCAGATGGGGAATATCAGCCCTGCACTAGGATTACCAAGCTAATGTCTCTGTTTCTGTTGACCAGACCAAACCAAACCAAAGACACTTTTCCCCAAGAAGGATGTGAATGGTAAATTCACAAGTAAGAGAAGCAATTAATAGAATAACTTTTTAGAGAAGGTGATGGTTTGTATTCTCACATGCAGATTTCAGACACAATGATAAAACCAAGCTGAACAAGGAAGTAACAAATCCCCACCTCTATAAAGCCCTTCTTACTGTTCACCTGTGATACCTGTCAACAGACTAAGAAACCCCATGGACCCCAGTGTCCATCACTAAAAAAAAAATATCTCAGCCCCACTCCTTCTTAGGAGTTAACCAGAACAACTGCAAAGAGAAGAAATGTTTTAAAGGAAAGTCCAGTGGTGCTGCTCTTCTAAAAAGTGACCACAGAGAGGTCTAATTTTATTTAAAGCGAGGTTAGTAAGGCTAGACCTGGTGGCCTAGTTTGGATAGTGTGGGAGAGATTCATAAGAGAAGGAAGATAAAGGACGTGGTATAACCTCTCCTTTCAAAAAGCTGATCACATAAAGACATCAGATGAGATGTCAAACAGGCAGTATTCTCTCACAAATCAAGGAGTGCTGCAGTAACACATGTAGCATTATCTTTTTGTATTGTGATTTACAGAAAGCCTTCAATCTCCAACTTCATAAAGATACAGTTCAGAAGAGCCACCAGTGTTACCACTTCTTTCATGGGTACCATTTTTAGGGTAGTCATTATCTGTCATAGTGAATAGGTCATATATGGATTTTTTTTCTACAAAAGATTTATGCTTATGCTAACAGTATCACGGTAAAAGAAAAACAGGAAACAACAATGTTAAAAAGAAACAAAAAATGAAGAGACTCAGTAGCAAGGCAAAACTGAACTTCGGTGCAAGTATGCCACAAGAGGGAGACCAAGGGCCACAGGACTTTAACGTGTTCAGTAGTCTGTAACTGTTAGCAGTTAAGTATCAAATGGTCCAGTGGTTGAAAATACTTTGGACAGACAGCATGGGGTTAGGATTAAAACAAACCCTCTTTTAGTTCTAAAAAAAGTTCTCAACGATAATTCTGATTTAGTAAAAATCAAAAATATTCTTTATTTTTAATAAGGAACAATCCCAAGAATATCTTAGTATCTTTATCAATGATATGGATGAGGGGACCAAGTGCACCTTCAGTAAGTTTGCAGGTTGGGTGGGAGTGTTGATCTGCTGGAGGGTAGAAGGGCTCTGCAGAGGGATCTGGACAGGCTGGCTGGATGGGCTGAGGCTGATGGGATGATGTTCAACAAGGTCAAGTGCCAGGTCCTATCCTTGGGTCACAACGACCCCATGCAGTGCTATGGGCTTGGGGAAGAGTGACTGTAGAGCTGCCCAGCAGAAGAGGACCTGGGGATGTTGGTTGACAGCTGTCTGAATGAGCAGCAGTGTGCCCCGGTGGCCAAGGCAGCCAACAGCATCCTGGCCTATACCAGAAATAGCATGGCCAGCAGGACTAGGAAAGTGCTTGTGCCTCTGTACTCAGCACTAATGAGGCCCCGCCTTGAATACTGTGTTTATGTGAGTTGTTCTTGTAGTGAGGGCCCCTCACTACAAGAAAGACATTGAGGTGCTGGAGCAGGTCCAGAGAAGAGCAACGAAGCTGGTGAAGAGTCTAGAGCACAAATCTTATGAGGAGCAGCTGAGGGAGCTGGGGTTGTTTTGCCTGAAGGAGACTGAGAGGAGACTTTATCACTGTCTACCTGAAAGGATATGGAAATGGAAAGCTACCTGAAAGGAGGTTATAGCTAGGTGAGGGTCAGTCTCTTTTCCCAAGTAACAAGTGGATAAAACAAGAAGCAGCAGCATCAAGTTGCACTAGGGGAGGTTTAGGGTGGATATTAAGAAAAATTCCTTCACTGAAAGGTTTATCAAGCATTGGAAGAGGTTGCCCAGGGCAGTGGTTGAGTCACCATCCCTGGAGATATTTAAAAGACTTGTAGTTGTGGCACTTGGGAACATGGTTTAGTGGTGGACTTGGCAGTGCTAGTTTAACAGTTGGACTTGATGAACTTAAAGGTGTTTTCCAACCTAAGTGATTCTATGATTCTAAGAAATAGTTGTGCTTTGGTTTTAAATTTTATTCAGGACTTCAGAAACAAAAAGTTTGATTAGATACAGCCTGTGGTCACCTCTGTTCAAATGTAAAGCTCCACTTGACAGACGATTATAGCCTGGCACAAGGTGTCTGTGTGCTTGGGTGCTGACACAGGGTAACTGCAGTGCTTGGTCCTTTGCCTTCCATTCCTTCGGCCAGGCAAATGTTGGAAATGGGGAGGTGAAAGAGATAGATCTATTTTTAGTTCATCTTTGTCAAAATTATTTAACATCCAAAAAATAGAAGGAGATTAAACTGCTCTCCTGCTTAAGGCCAAGGACAAAATGTCATCTTGGCTTATTCACAGGTGCAGCAAACCCTATTCTCTGGGGACAGAAGCAGAAGTAGATCCATGGAAGAAGCTTAGCTGGGTCTTGGATGTCCCTCTGCATGGATTCCAGAATCAAACTGGCCATTTGAATGTTCTGTGTTTTCTGTTTTGATTCATAGGGAAATAAAAGCACAATGCTTTGTAAATGAAGGAGTTACATGTACACCCGTTTCCCCATTTTATCAAAAGACCTTTCCCTGGGATGTGACCCTCACAGCACTGCAGAAATTGCTCAGAGGGCTCCTAAGGGGCTTTTCAGCTGTGGTGTCATCAAGCAGGCTGCCAAGGCTCAGCACGATGGGTTCCTGAGGCAACGGAGATAGGGATAGAGGGGAGGGCTACAACTGTGGGAGGTAAAACCAAATCCCTTCAGGTATGTCGTATCCTCCAGCTCCTCAGCTGCTTCCCCGCGCTCACTTCAAGTCAGCTAAAAGCACAAAATGTCCAGGACGGACAGAAATTCAGCCCACAGGTTGATACTGGAGGGTGGTTTCAGAAATGAGTTGTATCTGTCAGCTAGGAGGAAGGAAAAGCCCTTAAGATCAGTAGGTTACTCCTGTGCTGGCAGAGAAAACCAGAAAATGCAGAAAGATGTCTATTGTCTACGGTGAAAGTAACATTGCCTATTTTATTTTGGAAGCCAGGAGGTAAGTCTGCTGTGACTTTTTAGAAGTCAAGTACCAAGCAGTTTATCTGTCTGTGGCAAGTCCTGACTGTGGTTTCCCTTCCCTCAGGCCAACGCAGGAATGGTCCCAAGCCATGGCTTCAGTCCCAGATCTTATTTCTTTGACAACCCTCGCAGATACGACAGCGACGATGATCTGGCGTGGAATATTGCACCACAGGGGGCACAGGGCAGGTGAGATACAAGAGGAACCACTCGCTTCCCGTAACAGAAACTGGAGGAGGACCAACTCTCACACACTGCAGAAGACAATGCAAATTGTCTAGCTACAATGGTTGCATAAATTCCAGGGGGTGAGGGGAAGCTGAAGTGGAAGGGCAGCTCCAAGTGACTATAGGGATCCACGGGCCCCACAGAGACTGCAAGGACACAAGAATGAAATGGATTCAGGTCCCCCCTAAATCTTCTCTTCTTCGGACTAAAAAGACCCGAGTCCCTCAGCCTTTCCTCGTAGGAGAGATGCTCCAGGCCCTTAATCATCTTTGTGGCCCTGATTCCATAAGCACTGCAACGGCGTGCCACTGACAAACTCAGGCCAGACCTTTGGGTTGCGTGTTTCACCCTCTGTTTCTCCCAAGAGTAGCCTGAGAAGTGTCATTTACTAGTTTCCGTGTGTGAGCACGGCAACCTGGAAAAGCAGCTGTGTCCAGCCTTCAGGGAGAGCAGGGAAGAGCTCGACAGCGCGGGCAGCAGCTTGGGATGGTGGTAGCGAGAAGCCTCTCAACCCAGGTTGCCCTGCAGCGTGGCTGAACGTCGTGGGCTTTACCTGAAATGAAGGGGGCATTTGCTTTCCCGCTTGCTGAAAGCTTATGAGAATCCACCTCCCCTTCCAGATCCCACACGGCCCAGAACTGGCTCAAAGAAACCAGTGTAGTCGCTGTCTCCGAGCCCCAGCCGTGGCTCAGCAGAGCTGGAGACTCCCTATTTACAGCTGCCGGTCACCCTACCCTCGCCTTAGTTTCTCACACGGGAACTAAACCCGGGGCAGATGCTGGAGGTGGTGCACACCAGGCACCAACTCAACTAAACCCAGCCTACAGCTGCAGGCAGAGGGAACCAGCCACACCAGTATAACAGGCGCAGTTCCCAGTAGAAACCACGCCAGCCACGTGCATTGACTCACAGGGCTGGTGGGAGAGAAGCCATATGCCAGAGCTGCTGACCCAGTACCTGGGCCCATCTACACGGGCCCAGGAGGCTTATCTCAGTCCCGGGCAGTCCCTTGCAGGAGCAGGGCTGCTCCTGGGGCTCTCAGACACCTTCTGGGTGAGCAGAGCAAAAAGGAGAGAGCCTTTAGTCAAGTAGAAGAATTAGGAAACCGAGTTGAGAACATTTGGGTCAAAATAATTGATAGATCAGAAAAATAAATAGCTGCCTGAACCCGTGGTTGGGGTTTTATTTTTGCACTTCAGCATGAGAACTACATTGACGTGGTTGCATTTTGCCCACATTCGCTTACCAGGTCCCTGCAGAACCAACCTGCTGGTCACTAATCCTCCTGTTTTCTTTTCCAGTTTCTCAGCAGACTACTACGACTGGGGCCACCAGAACAACAGCTTCATGGCTTACATAGGATCCCTCCAGCAGGATCCAACCCTGGACACAGACCGGCCAAGCCCTATATAACTTCAACCAACTACAGCGCTCTGGGACATTCCAAGATTATTAAAACAAACGTTCTGAAAAAACAAAGCTTAGCGATTTTTCTTCACCTTTTGGTTTTTAGAAGTGTTCCTATGCACAGAGAAATGAAGAACTTGTCTTCGCCACGAGCTTTTCATAGTCCAAGGAGAAGTATAAGCTAACGATTTAAACTTTGAACTGTTCTAATTAATACCTTGTTCTAAGCCACGGTATTTCTGGCTCTGAATAAAGAGAGTATAATTTAATCATTTTATGCTCATTTTAAAAGAGCAAGTTTCATGAAGTGAAATGGCATTATTATTTTCTAAGTATTTTTATTTTTACACTGTGTATTAGGTTAGAACTACATGATTATGATGAATATACTGTAAACATATGAATGGGTTGTTCCAATGCATGACAATAGCAATTCCTACATGCACATAAGGACCTGTAAGGGAAAAATAGCAACTCAATTAAATACAGCCTTTTGAAGTTATTGCTACAGTTTTGGAGAACAATTTACTCTGGACCATCACTTACTCTGTGTAGAGGGGTGGCCGGGGTTAGGAGTCATCCCTACTCAGGTTACCATCTCAAAACACACTGCATCCTTCCGAGAAAGAAAGAAAGTTGAATCTTCTCATCAGGGAGAGTCTCAGGAGAGCAGAGATGGACACCTGCTCTGGCTGGAACATTGTGAACTGCGAAACAGGCTGGAAAAGTTTGAAGTTTGAAAAATTGAAGTTCTGCGATCATCTCCGTCAGTCAGTGCTTGACACGTTACGCAGAAGAGCGAGGCAAACACCTGGCCAGGGAGATGGGTACATATAATAATATAAATGTTTTATAAAAACCTCGGAAGTGCAGTTTGGGAATAGAAATAGACCCAGAAATACATAAAGCAGCACAACTTCAAGTGGACCCAGAGGATAGATTTTGCATAACTAGCAGAAGGTCAGCAAAGCTGTGCCGACCTTCAAGGATGTTCAGGGATGAATTTGGTGGTTTGTGATAGAAGTAGTGGATAAATATAATCTTGTAATATAAGAATTATAAGTGACATTTGCACATAGATTAGTAATAATTATTTTTAGGCTTACTAAGGCAAGCAGGAACCCTAACTCAACTTCAGGTCTTTTTATTGAGCCCAGTGCTGTCTGGTGTGCTCTACTGTGAGCTCTGTGGCCCCAGCATCTCCTCCCCCCCATGAAACAAATACTGTAATTCAGTCCACATTTCCCTAGGAGAAACACTTATTTCTTGCAGCAATCCTTCCTTCTAGAGGAGTTGTCCATGTGGAGGTGCACTACAGCAGCCCCAGATGGGGGACAAGCTTGATCTTTTCCTCCTATTCAGCTTCAGGAATTGCGAGAAGTAGAAGATTCTCCTATAGATTTCAGAGAGGATGTATGGGAATAAAAGACAGGATGGGGAGTAGCTCTCATCAGGTCAAGGCAGATCAGTGCCACAGGGGCTTCAGGTTTTGGGACCTTTGTGGTAAAATCAAAGCAGGAGCCTTGCCCCTGGCAGAAGCACCTGCCACTCGTTTGCCTTCCAGAGCTGCTTCCCACAGGCTCATTGAAGAAAAAAAGCCAATTAAACTATGAGGCAGAGCTTAAAAAAAAGGTGTCACAGGGTTAGGAGAAGAACAGAAATTTTATTAAACCCTTTGGAATTCTACAATCGTGTACAAAACTGCCTGCAGACCTCATGTGAAAAAAATCAGCAGGACTTACATTTCCTTCTCAGCAGATAGAGCTGCACAGCAAAAACTGAATTCTGAGAATTCTGTGCTTAAAACAAGCTTAATCCCTGTGCCACAGTTCACATGCAAAAAGGGGAATTACAGGTGACTACAACCAATCATAGTAATGAATTAAATACTCTCAAAACACAGGAGATTGAAACACCGTGAAAGGCAAGATCTTAATTTAAATCAAGTCACTACAATTGTCTGCACCTGTGTAACAGGGACTTACCTAAACAGGATGAAATACGCATAACAAATTATCTTTACTAGAAATTTGATAAGAATAAAAGACACACAATGAAAAAGAAAGCTGCAGAAACCCTTGAGGGGGAATAATTTCACATGAAGAGCCCGACTGAGTAAACCAACCAGAAGAAATATGTACAAAACTGATTTTATAAGGTAGTCTGAGAAAGGGACGGAACGGACCAAACTTCATTTCAAAAATAAGCCTTTACACCTCGTAAAACAACTGCACTTTAACAGTGGCTACACTTGGCCGTATCCGAAGGGAAACGTCCTGTAATTCTGCCCCAGGGACTTCTGCTGGGCTGACACCTCTGAACAGCAGCAGATACACAAAAGGGTTACACTCCTTTTTTGAACAGGATTAAAGTGAGAATGAGACCCTGCTCATTATCATAAGCTTAAGTGACTGACATGAAAATAATTGAAGTTACATAATTTTGACAAAGTGCAGCTGAAAGGTAAATGAAATGAAAAGTAAAAAAATTCAAGTGAAAATCCAAAAATTACATTCACAAAAAGAAGTTGTAGCAGAAAATACTTTAATTTGCATTTTATAGATTCAAACATAGCAAAGATTCAGAAGTGTTTAGATCTCGGTAAGCAGTTCCAACATTGACTTTGATTTTAATAAATATTACATTTCAATAGGCTAGCTATATGGAGGAATTGTAAAGTGATGAGTTGCTGATTGCTCCTTTAGAAACGTAAGCATCTAGATTATTTACAACATATTACAGGTCATTTCCCAGAAAAGCACAAAGCAAGGTCAGATCAAGGCAACCCAATCACCGAAACACACCTGGAGAGAGCGTGGCACAGGGTATTCCACAGGCGGAGGATGACCCACAGCACACGTCCTCAGCTGAAGGAGGAAAGCACTTGCCACTCCAGCTTACACGAGTCTCTGTATTTTACTGTTTCAAATCTGTATTTGCACCTTTCCTCCTCCGGCACCGAAGAGCCAGCTGTTCAGCAACAGGGCCCCACATTCTGCCTGGGCAGTTGGCACCGAGTCCTTTCACGGAACTCACCCTGGTTTGGGAAAAATGCAACGTTTTTTGTCTTCTCGCCACCTCTGGGATTACAATCGTCGTGTCGTTTGTACAAGGAATGGAACTTTCACTCTGAAATGAAGGGCGGGCAACGCTGACGAGCTGATCTCCAACAGGGAGCCGGGATTTAAAATCGTTTACGGGTCATGGGCAGCATAACTAAGCTTAATTCTTTAGTATCAAAACGGAGCCATAAATTTCTAAAATTTAGTTTAACATATAAAGAATTAAGTCATCCAACTCACGCGGCAAAACTTCATAGGCAGCAGAGTCACAGAATGTACATCAAATACAGTAAAAAAAGATGGTTACAGGAAAATTGTTTCAGCTAGATTTGTAATGGGAAAAAAATTATCTCCTATTTCTACAATGACAAGGAAGTAAATGCCTTCCCTATTCCATCACCGAGTGAGGTGTACCTTCAAATGTGACAGAACTTCCCCGTGCACAGGATGTGCTGCTCGGCTGCATTCCTGTGTTCCCATGACAGAAAGGAGAAGAGGGAAAGCTTCCCGTCTCTTGACGTGTCCTTCCCCTTCGGCACTAGCCTTGCCTGCACGTGCCAGTGGGGCTGCAGGGGACAGGCGTCCAGGCCCTGGCTACCCAAACCCCTCACCTGTCCCACAGCAAGTGCATGATGCCAGTATGTGATGGTGCTTCAGGGGCCGTAGATTTTAGCCAGGCACAGGTGGAAAAAAATGAAAAATAGCAAGTTGCATCCCCAGAAGGAGGTTGGAAGCAACTCACTCTCCCCATAAAGCAAGGGGGGAAAGGAAAGAAACGGTTCTGAGACTCAGATCTTTCCTGGGGCGGTACAGACAACACTATTTTTAATATTTTTTTTTTCAAATAAAAAATCCTGCCTAAAGCTTTAGGCACTATAATATATAATAATACAGAAAACCCAGCTATACAGCATTTCTTCACACCAACGAGCCCACAAGTTCTAGCCCTTGCAGGTCAATCCAAAAGGCAAGGAATGAATGGCCAACAGAAAACCACACTCTTTAAATACATACAATTACTCAGAAGAGTTCGATACTGAGGGTGAAATCCATTTCCCAAACACAGGTGTTTGCATCTGAGCCCGTTACCCAGATACCCACCACAATTTTAATGGAGAAAAATCAACTCTACGGAGCAGATCACTGCATCCTAGAGTGGATCATACACAGCTTGGAACAGCCCAGGTGAATCCACCTAGAAGTCACCTGCTCTTCTCCACTATCTGGAAGAAGGAAGCCCGTGGTGACTTGCTTAGACATGGGTGCTCTCAAGCAAGAGAAGCTGCCGAGTAAAAACTCATCCCCAGACTGGCATCAGCTTTCTCTGACTCTGCATTAAATTATCTACTGGCTTAAACAGGAACTTAGGACTGGATACCAGTTCATTGCCAATTCAAACAACTATCACCAAAGTTTTGTGAGTGGGGTTTTTAGTTTTGTCTGGTTTTTTTTTCCTTCTGTGTTTTTTTTTCTCTTTCATTTAGCTTATCCCAGTTTGACTCAAGAGGGTTTACTTTCTTGAAAAACTGTGTTTCTTATAGTAGCAAGTGTCAGTAGGATACTGACAGTCAGGTAGAAGCTTGAGGCTGTTCTGGAAACAACGGACAGCATAGAGCATCCTCCAGCTTTTAGAAAATCTCAGCTATAAAGGACCACATTACGGAAGCCACCACAGTTACAGTCAATTATATAAACAGGTCATTAAATAGCTGGTTGGGTGAAAAATGTTTAAGAGCACTTTATTTTGTGAAGACTTAATTTTTAAAAAAGAAGAGATGTATCTACACTGTACCAGCACTTCCTACATTTGTAACACCTAACTTCACTTTGAAACATGCTGGTTAAAAAAAAAAATAATTACTTCATTTTAAATTTAGACCAATATTTGGTTGCTACTCATCAGCAGTGTTGTCTTGGAATTCTGTTTTGGACACTAGTAAAATATCATTGACATTTGTGGACAATGATACATAAGTAATTTCTTATTTTATGAAAGTTACATTATTAACATACCCGTTTTATTATGCTGAATATCCTTCTAAAGAAAATAAGTTAGGGATTTTGCATAGATAGAGTATGCAGTATTAAATGTCAGTATGATTATGAATTTTAAAAAGCATCTTTTAAAAGTGACTACAAAAAGAAGTTTGTTTTTTTTTTTGCACTGACCTTTTAACATAGCATGAAAACTAACCCATAAAGAACAAATCTGTTTCCACAGATCAAAGATTGAAATGTGCTATTTTAACATTTTTTACATTAAAAAGACAATTCCTGGAAATTGAACTTGTGATTACAATCTAAAAAATAAAATACTAATTAGACTGACAGAGGCTTTTCAGCTATAGCAGCACTCCATAAACACCTCCCCCTGCTCTTCTGCACACTCCCAGGCAACAGCCAGGAGCCAAAGGGCTGCAGAAAAGCCACTTCCAACGGTGCTGCATCAGAGACAAGATAGTTATTTTGAAGAAAAAAAGGAGCTTCTGAAAAGCAGCACATAAAGAAAAAAATGTTGATATCAGCAAGATGCAAAGGAGCTTGGTATGGAACAAAACTTTCTGCTCGGTAAATTTCCTACTTTTAAGTAAGTTTCATTATTACAGTAACAAGTCAGAACTCAACAAGAACATTATTTCCTTTTCCTTTTTTTTTTTCCTTTTAGACAGCCAGAATCAGCATACCTAGTCCTCAGAATATAGTGAGGCTCAGTACTGGGGAGAGGCAAGAGGCAAACCACCTCTCAGGACAGGCCAAGTCAGATTGGAGGTACGTATGTTTTCATATAAAACAAGTCTCAAAAAGACAAGGAAATAAAGAAAATTTATGTACTTTCAATACAACAGACCTGTGAGCAGAGAACTTAAAAATAAACAATCAGCATAATTTACACATTTAAAAACTATATAGTTCATTCATAAATATCTTTCTAATTAATAACCATTCCTAGTTTAAACATAAATATTCAAGTTGGTATTTGATTTTAATTTGTATCAGTTCATGTGAGTCCTGTAAGGATCAGTTCCTTCTGCTCAATGCAGTCATGGAAATGGTCTTCACTAACGGGGTTGTGCAAAGGCCTTCATTACCTGGTTTGTTGTAATAAAACTTTAAAATTCTGCAACTCTCTTATACTTGTGGAAAGCCTGTAAAACAAAAAACCCTTAAGTGTTAGTAAGTCAACTGCAAAAGAGAAGTGCAAATCATCATCTTCCATGGGGGGGGCTTTCTGTTTGGTTGGTTTTGGTTTTTTGTTTGTTTGGTTTTGTTTTTTTTTTTTTAAAACAATTCAGGTCCAAAGATTAACCAGGATACTATTTGCCCTCAAAAGATCTACTGTCTGACTCTCCATTATATTTACATACTACAGGGATTAAAGTTTAGACATATTTTAAATTTTCCTGATTTCATTAACATCTATAAAAATCTCTAACCAGAGGGAATAAACATTAATTATATTCTTTCAAACAGACTTGTATTTAAGATCTGAAGAACTAGCATGATGAACAAAACAAGTTCTACACATCTTTTAAAGCCGTTGAAATGTTTTCTTTCATCACTTAAATGGGGTGAATTTTTGCTCTTTTAAGAAAACTAAACAAAATTGAAGTTTTCGCACACACAAAAATAAAACACTTCATACAGAAAAGTACAAAAGCCTAAGGGCTACATGACAGTGTTAAAAAAATTCCAAGTATTTTTCTTCTCTTTCACTACTTTTGATGTACACGCATTTAAAACAGAAATAATAATAATTAAAAAAATAACAAAAAGTTAAAAAAAGTATATCAGCTCTATTCAGTGCCCCAAACTGAGGGGACATACCCAAAGTCTATGCTTAGGACTGTTTGCGACCTAAATCCAGCTTTCACAAGATGGAATTTATGAGATGGGAGATAAGGAGATGAATTGGATCCCAACACAGGACGATGACCAAGGCTAGCAATCAGCACTACACACACTCAGTCTGATGGCATTAATTTTATCAATGTCATTAATAATAATTCAGCATTCACAAGCTACAGTACACATACAATCCCATCTTTCCACAGACCTTGAGTGTTGACACTGAAGTTTTACTGTTTTTCTACTATAAAAACGATGAAAACTTACCTGCCAAAGGCATTTACAAGAGCAACTATTTCTTGACGTGTGAGCTGGAAACCTTTTGACGGGCTGTTTTCCGGAAGGCTCTGTATTTCTTTCTCAGAAAACAAAATCTTCAGAGCAGTTCCTAAGCCTTGAGTCTAGAAGAAAAGTCCTATGTTTTAACAGCAGTAAAATCACTCCTTCTCTTCCCAGCAACAGCAGATACATATGAAAGTGCCCGTTCCAACACTTCCAGCTGCCTCCTGCCCCTTACCTTACAGACGCCCCACTGCTGCAGGAGCTGTTGGATCAGATCTCCCCTTCCCTTCTCCCGCCCCCTTCCATGTAAAACTAGGTTTTATTATGCGGTATCACAACACTGTTTTTTCCAACTCCAGCCCCAGTAGCAGACATCACAATTTCAGTTTCAACCCCCGTTTTCTAGACAGAAATAGAACAGAAGAAGCTTTTCTTATCACCCTTTTTAATCAGGTGACAGAACCAACCACTGGATTTTGACAGAAAGTAGTTGAGGCTGACTGCGAGAGAATTTTTTAGGTCAGGAAACCTGGCCCTATTTCATTTTGTGTAAGAAGGAAAAAACAGTAATAGATCAGAAGCATTAACTAGGACATGGCAGGCAGAACTCCGGAAATTCAGTAGAGACCACCAGATTTTTGATGTTATAAATTTCTTTGAAAACTGAACTCTCATAAGCTTAATGCTATAGAAGAGTATAGTAAGAGTAGGCACCCCAAAGTAACAACTACTCCCCATCTGGGCTTGACATTAGTCTCGAGTTTTAAGAACTTGTTCTCAATTAAAAAAAGTAACAGATGTCCACAAGCTGAAATTCTGCTTTTCAACTTCCAGCTTTACTGTACACCTTTGCATTCTTTTGCTGCCTTCTGCATAAATTGTGAAAATCTGAATTACTTCCTTTTTTTTTATGCCTCAATTCGTGGAGTTAAATCTCACACTGAATTTTCTAGCAATTAAGCAAGTGCTGTGTTTCCCAGGTTTCCCACAGGTGTTTCTACAAGGCTTATATGATCAATACAGATAAGATACTGATTGCCAGTAAGATTTTGCCATGAAGCATCTTCTCTAAATACAGTTTTTTCAGAGGCTACAAAATATACCTTTTAGTAAATTAAACAGCTGTAGACAACCAATTTGTCAAAACAAATTGGTTGAACAGTGAACTAAACATATGTCCATTTTTAATATATAGGTAAGGATAGCACAGACCAACCATGTGCAGAAAGTCTGAATGCTAAAGTAAGAGGCAACCTGCCAAACTGAAACAGATGCTTATCTTCTGACCTCTCCCCTTGCCACACACACATGCACAAAGCAAACCATACCTGCAGTTTGCCCCACAGCCTGCATTTATCACATCCAACACAATCCATTATGCGGGATATGTTCTTGAAATGCAATCTGAATTCTTCCTATCAGTTAGAAAGAAAGTAAAAAAAAAAAAGCATTAACTTAGCTTTACAAAAACAGAAGGTTAACTAACATAGTACCACTAAAATACCAATTCTCTGTTACCAAAACTGAACAAAATTTATCATATGTGGTCAGGTCATAAAGGTCCACATAAACCCAGAATTTTGTTTCCAAGCTACTGTTAATAATTAATTCCTCAAAAAGAAACCCCAAGAATACAGGACATGCAGAGTAACATGTGAATTCTGTACACTGAGTTTCTAGGAACTTGCTCAAAATTTTCTGAGCTGTAAGTACTGCATCTGTGTCCCTGCCCAATGAAGTTACAACTTTTCTACCATGAAGTTACAACTCACAAAGGCTATTTCCTGCCCAAAACTATGGGTAGACTGTTGCTTTGTAGCATCAAAGCGGAAGCAAACACATCACAGAACTAATCAAGATGATCTTAATTAAATATTTAAGATCAGAAACACACCAGCTGAACTGCTAAACTACTAGTACCTGTCTAATAGCACTCTTTCTAATGCTGAAGGAATTCCATACTACTGCTGAAATAAGTATTAAAAGTGTTAATAAGTATTAAAACAGACCTTTATTACTGAGCCATGCTCCAACTGTGCAACTGTAGTGCACACCAATCTGAACATCAGCTTGGTAACACCGGAAGTTACTCAATGCAGCAACAGCATTCACATTAGGTTCCCATGTTTAGGGCACAACATTGCATTCATTTACTACGAAGTAGAGTAAGAGGCCTTGGAAACAATTCTGTAAGTTTTTACCCATGCCTTTCCTACTCTCAACAGTATGCTTCTGGCAGGTAGAGAAGTTTTCTAAAATAACACTACTTAATTCTAAAATGGGTATTTTGGACTTCATTCAGAAAACCAGCTTTACCTTTAATGACTTGGCTCCTTTTTTATCTCCAGCAAACATGGACTTTTCGTCAAAGTGCATATGGAAGGACCTAATAAAGACAAAATGCAAAAAAAAACCCAAACACTGACAAACTACAGTGTTTCATCAAGCTTGGTGACCAGCTGATGTCATTAGTGTAAAATACTTTTTAGAGTTCCTAGTCTCTGCAGAATAGTTCTTAAAATATTACTGAATGCTCACACAGCACATTACCAATCACAAAAATTAAGGCAGCGGCGAGCAAAGGAACTGGATCAAAGAACCTTCCAGGGCAAAGAGAAGGAAGAAATGATGGCTAAAACCCCAGAGCTTAAGTCTGTGATAAAAGCTAGATTACTCGCTGAATCATGAGAAGACTACATGTACTATTCTCCTTTTCATAATAAATCACGTGTATATTATGCTGAAGAATGAGAAAAAGCAACAAACAAAGAATAGCCCAGGGTGTTGTGAGGGTTTTTGTTTTATTTTGTTTATTTGATTCGGGTTTTTTTTTCTTTTTAAAGATTGGTACATTCAAATCTTAGAAATATTAATCTCTTTCCATCAAATGTACAAATTCCTCTTGTTCTCTCCCATTATTTTAATTTCCTTGTTCCACTCTCCTCCCTGTCCTATCCTATCAAGGAGTCATCTGCTCTCACTTGTGACAGAGAATTCCGCACTATTGATAAAAGAGGGCTTAAGCCTTACTTTGTGTCCCTGAAGATATCCAGTAAAAGAGCTTTAGATTCAGCATCCTCATGGCCATTTCCAGTGTAAAGGTCAACAACTGAACGCTCGAAGTATGGTGCAACCTTCGACAAAGCACGCAGCTCTATCAAGTATAAGAAATACAAATTTTTGAGCCTCCTTGGTCCTTCTCCTTTGGTTTCAGTAGGATCAAAGCGCCGAGTGAACTCTTTCACATTCGGTCCCCAGCGAGGCTTCCCCCATGTTTCTACATAAAGACAAAGAAGGGCAGAGGGAACAGAACATGCATATCAGGAAAATACTGCAACTAAGCATACACCAAAAATTTTCAAAAAAACCCAAATACATGTTACATATATTGTAAAATCCATTCAGCAATTTTACCTAGACTTAAATTACCTTCAAGAAGATAATTTGCACACAGATGCAAGTTGATACTAGCATGAAGTCCAGAAATGAGTTTATAAAAAACTCTTTTCTCAAGGCAAAGACCTGTGCAGAACAAAAGACAAAACCACTAAACTAAATACTGGAAATAAAGTCTTTAAATGAATACACTTGATATTTTAGTGATACAAATCTGCACTATTTAACTTTCAAGAGTTCTAACTACAGTACTTCAGCATTCTTAATAAGCCCTTCTATCCATCACAGGAAAAGTTTATCTATTATTCTTTATATAGATTTACTAAGAACAAAGTTTCATATTTTTTACTTGGTAATTTAGTGTTCTAATAAATACAGTCAAATACACACCTGGTCAATTAGTACAGATAAACTGCCACACAAAAATAAGATGCTTACATTGTTTGAGGAATGAATTTATATTAGCCTTGAATTTTAACAGTCTGGAAACTACAGTCGTCTACACTGTGGCCTACCCTAATTAGAATTAAAGGGACCACTGAATTAATGACTTTACAGAAAGGCATATAAAAAAAAACATAAAAAAACCTTATGGCATTGGAATACAGCAAAAAGGTTTCTTCCCAGCTTTAATATAAATTCACTGAAGATATAAATGCACAGAGCAAAACCTTGAAAAATATGATGGATTTGATGGATACAAAAATTTGATGGATACAAACTTTTACAGCCTTAACAGAAATGTAATGGCACTGGGTGGCCAGAAAATGCCATTTTGATTGCTTCCGCTGTAATAAAATAATAACTCCATTTAAATATTAATAAAAAGCAAATTACTTTGCTTTCTGAACACACATACTTATGTTCATTTACATACTGGGAGCAGCACCACAAGAAACTTTGTGGTTTTGAAAGGTGTTTTCACATAAAAACCTTAGCAATGTTACTAATAATCACATCCCTGCTTACACGCCTAAAATGAGCAGAAAATTCAAAGTAACCATTACTGATGTGAACTCCCCCATTGTGAAAGATGAAACAGTGAAGGGTTTAAGGAGTACATGATCTAAGTGAATGAGATTTCTAAAGACCACCAAGAAAAAAAAAAAAAATTCCTCAAATGACACCCAGAAGCTCTGCACAACTTATTAAAAAACCTACACTATTAAAAATATTTCAGGAGAGAAAAAAAGCCCCAAACAAACTACAGCATTTCTTATAGTGGACTTAACATTATATTAACCCATCCAAGAGGCTTTACCTTCTAGCCATGTGTAGAAAGATTCTCCTGTGAATACAAAGTATACAGTTAATTGAAGAATATTAATTTTCAACATTACAGTATCCTTTTATTACCATGCAGACTAATGTTAGCTGCCATCTGGAAATAAAGCTATATATTTTAGCTATTTAAGTAAGAATGGGAACTGAAGTGGTTGAGCTTTGAGGTTAGTTTAAATCTGCTGGGGTCAAAATAGGAGAAATATGAGAATGAGCATGACTAAGCTACCAGTCAGGGCATTCACAAGTGTTTTGAATTATATGCACTAGTGGTGAAAATTACATCTGATAGCCTTTACCTTGACTGCTAACTGTCTGAAAGTTTCCCATAAGCTTAGATCATTTGCCTGAGAGCTTTTAGGTGACTGAAAAAAATCTTAAAGTCTGTATCACTGTAGAGAGACACCCTCTCCCCACCTTCCCAAAAATCAAGGACATTCAAGAAGGTACACAAAAAAAATAATCCCTGTCCTCTTCTTTTAAGGGATCTGACATCAGTATCAATAGAGCTCTGGAGGAGACCAAAGAATCTTTAAATTCATACATCTCCAGTCACCTTGTCAATAACATTATCACAACACATTCTGTTACAAGGATAAGAACCAACTACAGAACTGTGTTTTGCTCTTATCCACTCCTCACTATTCCAAATTAAGAGTTAGCCCAATAAAAATATATTCTGATCAATCATCCGCATAAAAACATAACTTTCCTGCCATCTGATGCAATAGCAATAAAGTGAATAAATCAGATATCCAAAACTTTAATGTTTGCTTAATTTTTGCAGGTCAAGCAAAAATAAGATGTCTTACCATCATCTCCTCCTGAAGGGGAAAAAAAGAAAAACAAAACCAAGAAAATTTCATAAGCATTTAAAAGATCAATTTCCATAGCAAAGCAACAATGAGACTACAAATACTGAAAAAGTGCAAAAAAACCTTACTGTAATCTACAACAAAAAAAGGCTATTTTCCATCCTCTTCCTTCTCCTCAAGACCACCTGAGACTAAACACATTATAATAACGAAAGTCACTAAGAATTTGAAACCTTAATAGCAGTTGATTCATGTGTTATTGAAAACTACATTTTAGCTTCAGAAAGACAGTTAGGAAGATGTCTTCTTCAGGTCACATTATTTAACAATCTCACCAGTGCTCCCTTCTGAAGTTCTGATCCACAAGTTAAACTGCTCTTACAGTTCTTTTTATTTGTGTATACAAGTACTATATTATCTCAGTATTTATAATTATGAAAAGCTATCTCAATTTTCTAACTTGTGGTGTGTTCTGTAACTTAATCTATTGGCTAATTGTTAACTTTTAAGGGAAATGAGACACAATGACAAGGGAAAGCCAATTCCTTTAGAACATCAGGTTGTAGTTTTCAATTTGAAAACTCAAAACCCAAGTCATTGACAT